>PVIH01011709.1:0-67645 GCA_004025045.1 Sigmodon hispidus | reverse complement strand
AGTGGCGCCTTGGTTGAAAAATG
Source organism: Sigmodon hispidus (assembly GCA_004025045.1). Lineage (NCBI taxonomy): Eukaryota > Metazoa > Chordata > Mammalia > Rodentia > Cricetidae > Sigmodon > Sigmodon hispidus. The sequence continues at coordinate 67,622 of PVIH01011709.1, read as the reverse complement.
ACAAACCTCAAGTTTTTCTGCTCTCCCCTTTCCCCCTCTTCCTTCCAGATACGTCACGACGGATCAAACAGCTACCGTTTGATGCAGCTTGGCTGTCTGGAGTCCGTAGCCAATTCCACGGTTGCCTATTCCTCCTCCTCTCCTTTAACTTACTCCACCACCGGCACCGAGTTTGCATCCCCCTACTTCTCCACTAACCACCAGTACACCCCGCTCCACCACCAGTCGTTCCATTACGAGTTCCAGCACAGCCACCCGGCGGTCACTCCCGACGCCTACTCTCTGAACTCGCTCCACCACTCACAACAGTACTACCAGCAGATTCACCACGGGGAACCCACCGACTTTATTAACCTGCACAATGCGCGGGCGCTCAAGTCCTCCTGCCTGGACGAGCAGAGGCGGGAGCTGGGCTGCCTCGATGCCTACCGCCGCCACGACCTGTCCCTCATGAGCCATGGCTCTCAGTATGGAATGCACCCAGATCAAAGACTCCTGCCAGGGCCCAGCCTGGGGCTGGCCGCCGCGGGAGCCGACGACTTGCAGGTAAATAAGCGTGCAGCGGATTTGTCTGCGCCCTCCCCTCGCCCTCCCCCTCCCGCTCTCTCTTAATGCTCTGGCTGTAAGTCTTTCTCTCTCTCTCTCTCTCTCTCTCTCTCTCTCTCTCTCTCTCTCTCTCACACACACACACACACACACACACACACACACACACACACGACTTAGGGAAAGTCATCAAATTACAGAAAGGCTATGCCCACTCCATTCCTCCCATTGGATCAATTGCTACAGCCCCTACCTGGGGCCAGTCATAAGAAGTCTTTTATGAATCTACATTTCTGGCCCTGAGAGGATAAGTGTGTGAGGTCAGTGGAGCTGCGTTTGAATCTAACGGTCTCGGAGCGAAACCCTGAAAGCTGACGATCAATTAATTGTATCCTCAAATTTCATAATTTACAGGGTCTACTTTCATATTTCCAGCATTAGCCTAGACAGAATCTGTAAAGGAATCTCATGATGCGAGGAGGCAGAGGTAGTTCTCAAGAAATTGTTGGAACAACAGCTCCAGCAAAAGTTTCACAAACATGAAAGATCGCTGTGTCAAGTAAAGAACTACAAATGAAAGCTTGAAAACTCAGCCCTAATAAAAAATAAGTTGCACAATACACTTCGCGCGAGTATATATTTCTCTCTGCCTCAACATACGCAAGCTCCTAGCCTGGCAGGATGCTATACGTCTATCTTTATTCTTTCTCTTCAGGTCACTCCATATTATGTAAGATGCAACTCGTTATACTGTCAGAAATGGGGAAATAAAAGAAGCAAGAAAAGTAGAGGAAAAAAGCAGACAGAGAAAGAGAAAAAATAGGTATGGGAGGAAAAAAGAATAGAACAGAATTCAGACATTGCTAGGCCATCACTTAATCAAGTCTCCTACTTTCTTCACACCGTGTTTTCACATCCGCTTCCAACAATAGAATTTTTAATGAAGTGATACCATTGTCTTAGACACATTTCAAATCAATAAAACTATTAAGATCTAGAATAGGAACCCAGAAGAATCAAATTTGAACTTTCTTTTAGTGGAAAGTACATGTCCTTCCTTTTCAGTCTGCATAAAGCTTGCCATCTCCACTCTCCTGAAGACTGGGAGGATATTCCAAGAGCACAACTCGGAGACCGGAGAGATCTCTTGTTGCGCACAGAATATCTTTCCTCCTCCTCTACCCCTGAGCAAGAGATTAATTTTAAATTAAAGTGAAAGCCCTTACAGTTCCAACAAAGAGCCATAACCACATGATTCATGCACAAGAAAAAAGATTTCTCTCCTTAAAGCTTGACTTGCTACACTTATATTCACAAAATAATTTTATACGCTTAGGGCATTTTTTTTCTACATTTTTCACAAGGATCCCCTTATGTCTCGAGAGGGAAAAAAAAAATCTGCTATTCAGTGCTTAGCTCAACTAAAACCTATTTACTCCTTTTAATAGCCACGTCTGCTGCTGATTTTTTTGTATCTGTACAAATTTTTTTTCTGTGCTAGGCACAAAGCTGGGCATTTTTCAAAAGAGAGGATTAGAACATTTGCAAGCACAGGACAAAGAGAGAACCCTGTGCAAAAGGACACCGTAGTTTATCCAATTTTCGACTTAGTGCCATTCAACTGGTCATTTATGCAATGTCATCTGACCAAACAGCATATTTTACTTGAGGGGGGGGGTGTGTTAAGTGAAGAGACCAAGATCCATTTCTTCTGAGAAAATAAACATCTTAACAGTGCGTCAGAGAGTGAGAGAGGATATTGGCCCGTTTCTTTGGAGAGCTTGGGTGTCTTTTATCTTTTACCCTTCAGATACCTTAAAATCTTTATTTCAGCCTATCTCTTATAAATTTACTCTTCCTTTTTTGTTACTTATGTTGAAATAATATTACTCATACAGAGGAAGAAAATACTTTAAAATACTGAATAAAAGAGTATGGGGTGCGATGTTTGCTTGCATGTATGGTCATAAAGACTTCTGTATGTGTATGTAACTACATGTATTATAATATGTATGATGACTAGGACAAGTTTATAGATCTATAAAGTTATTTTACTCTTCTGGATGTACTTAGCACAATGAAAAAGAAAGGACCATAGCTACATTAAAAACAAAAAATGAAGAGGGAGTGTGTGAGGAAAACCTGTCTCTCTCCTTTCATTTCTTCCTTTTTAAAACATTCATCAGCATATGCCTCATTTCAAATGCAACAAATGTAAATATACTTTTCCCTGCACAGAATTTTAAGTGAAAGTCCAATGGTTTAGAGGGCGGTCTAAGTCTGCCTAACAGATGCAAACAGTCTTGTGGCTTCAGTTCCATCTTTGAGTCCCCTAAAAAGATTTGCTATGGCCAACAAAGGGAACTGTCACACCTTTTCCCATCACCGCTTTAATTTATGCTCAGTCTCCAAGTTTTTTTTTTATATTGATTTGATAATCACTTTAAGGCAGAACATTTAAAATAAGAAAGAGCTGGTGAGTAGGTTGAAAGGGGGGTCTTGCAGGCCTGCTTCAATATGGTGAAAATGGGGAGGCAAAGGGAGCCAGGGCTCTAAAGGTTGTTTTGTAAAGTGGGTTTTTATTATGCACCGACTCTCTCCGCATTTACTTAACTCTTCACGGGCTGTTGGGTAGGTTAACACCCTTCAAGGCCTCTTTCATGTCCAATACCTCGTTTGTTTGGAAAGGAAAGTGAGCTTTTAACACGTTTTGATTTAGAAGGGGGGAAAAGACAGACACAGAGAATAATTTTTATTTTTCTTAATAAAAAATAAGAAAATCCTTTCTAGTTTTCCAGGTCAAACAATCACTCAGCACCTTAGAAGCTTGTAGATGTGCAGAGAGTGACCGTGAAGATGTTTCCTCCATGAGACCCATTTGGATAGGATTATTTGGTGCTCTTGCTTTGGGAAAAAACAGTATCCATAGAATATATTCTGAGTGCTCCATAATAAAACATTTCCTCTGAACCTCCAAAGATATTCACAATTCTAGACTTGACATTTAAACTATCATTTTCTTCACCCAGAAAGTGGTGAACTACCTATGTCTATGCTGTGGCCTTCTTGGGACTCAAAGAATTTCTCATTCATTCTCCAAATAAAAATCTCTTAAGACTTCTGAAGTGTAATATTGGAGTGATGTAAGATGCATACCTTAAGATAAATATAAGTTTTAGATTGTAGATTCTCTGCAAATATTTTCCTTGAAATTTTATTTGCTCAATGATGCTTTCCATGGTCTCCTGAGATGGGGATCAGAGGTAGACTCTCCTGAGATATTTCTCCCACCTAGTCATGCCTACCATTTTTAATGTTTCTATTTTCTTCTTTTTTTTTTATGAAGGGTTCTGTGGAAGCCCAATGTGGGATCGTTCTCAATGGCCAAGGGGGTGTGATAAGGAGAGGTAAGTAGAAATAACTTGACCTTGGCTTCTTTGTTTTGAGGATCTGGGGAGATTTGTAAACATCAGGTTCTTTGTCTGCTGGTTAAAAGAAAAAAATGTTAGTCACTTATTCCAGATTTATACAGGGCATATCTACATTAAAAAGCCTCCTTTCTTCTTCTGACACTTCAGTGCTGGGTGAGTCCCAAGACTTATGTTAGGAGCTCACTATTACTCCTCACAGAATGGCCACAGAATCAAAGTTAGAGAGAAAATTACTGGGATTAAAAACAAAAGTTTTCACACTTCTTTTCCTTTACCAATACCACGTCCTGGAGCAAAATTTCTGGTTTCTTTTAGACCTAATGTGCCAGCCACAGCCTGGGTGTTTGGGGTGATGGTGTTAGCTATGGGCCTTGAGGGATTCTGTGAAAGGCTATATCATTGAAGCTTTCCAGGAGGCTAATGAGTCACCAAAATTATAGCTGCCTTATTTTTTTTTTTTTTGAAGCGTCCAGAAGATTTCTTTCTTTAAGGGAGAGTGGGAGGAGGAGGTAGTGTTAAGTGTAGTGGATAAAGCTTTCTTGTTCCCATCTGTTGAGGAAAACATCTGAATCCAGAGTTACCCATGGCATTGGAAAGGGGGGTGAGGCGAGAGAAGAGCTGTTGCATTCAGCCAAGGCACTAAAGAGGGCTGTATCTCAGATGTTCCATTTTGACAAAAGGTTTTGAACTATGACATTCACAGGGCCTCGAGGCAGCACAGATTTTGCTGGCTTTCCTTCTTAACTGTACCCGAGCCTCTGAAGTTTATTTTCTTAGCATGCCCAGTAACCCGAGGAGCACATGAGGCAAGAGGGACCAGCTGTTAACCCAACTTCATACGAATTAATAAGATGTGGCCTATTCACCAAGACTAATTCCCGCTTCAGGGCCATAGTTGTCTCTAGTAAACAAACAAGTAAACTTCTAATGGTACCAAATAACTGTTCCTTGGTCCCTCTCCATTTCTCTCAAAGTTAGTAGAATGATTTGCTCTTTTGTAGATAGTGGAGTCTTCTAAAGCAATTGAACATATTGTGTTTAAGTGTAGATCTTATGACCAAGAATCCACTAGAAACACTAGAAAAGAAAGCAAAGGATGCTTATTTTGGGAATGTGGTTCTTCCAAAAATTGTATGTTTGGAATTTGTGCCAAAGTTAAAAGAATTACTCAAATCTGTTTCTGCATACTTTTGAGATTTTAATTTTTTATAGTATGGATATCACTTATAGATATTTAAAAGGAACATATTATGCTTTCCAACCAGACTTGTATTCAGCCATATTAGAATAGTATGAAACAACGAAAAGTTTCTGAATATTAAATTTAGCTTTTCAGAACTACTGAACAAGTAAAATAAACAAAGTGAAAGGAGGCTCAGTAAGTCTTGCTGATTGGGGTCTGTTGAGACATGAAAACACTAAAGGTGAGGCCAAGCGCTCAGGGCGCACAGATACCGTGGTGCTGAAGGACAGCGCCACTAATTAGGGAAAGAAGCCGGCTGCTAGGCGAGCGGGAGCTTTCCCTGGCTGTTACTGCCTTCTGCGTCTAAAGCATCTCCCCGGAACGCTTCACTCTCATATCCAAACGATCGCAGCACAAATGACAGGATGAATTCCAGGCTGAGAGCTACACCTGTAGATGCCCATAGAATCAATAAGGTTTCCTGAGATAGTAACACCTCCCTTTCTTCTGGCCATCCAAGAGGAGCTAAGCTTTGAGATGTCTAAAAGATGGAAGAGCTGTGCTCTTACCTTATCAAACTACAGAAGCGGAGTTCCTTTGAGTGATGTTTTCTTGTTTTTGTACAACTCAGTACCTATTTGTTTCACCTTTTAAAATCCTTCTCTTAGTCTGCTATTTTAAATCAAGCATTGATTGAGTGGGAGAAAAGTGCGATTCCCAAGGGAAAGAAGCTGGAACTTCTGAAATCCCCACCTTTGAGTAATTCAGATTCTAGTATCTGATCACTTTCCCCCATTCACACATGTCTTCCAAGTCAGGAACAACAAGAGCTCGGGCTCTGGAAGGAGTGTGTGTGTGTTGATTAGATGGATGGATGGCTTTGTAGCTTAGTGGATAAGAAGGATTTTTTCTATTTTGCCAGCACTGGCAAGTTCCCTTATGTCAAAATATCTAGGAAATCCCTTCTCTTCATTGGCCTAGTACCGTATGCACACCACAGAACTCCTAATATCGATGACTCAGGTCATCAAAAATAGAACTTTTAATTCTTTAGTTAGCTACTCTCTGTCCCTCTTATGGTGACAGTGTTAATGCTTCTCAGGCATTCGTGCCTTAAAGTCTTTCTGCTTCCCATTTTCTCTCACAAACCTCTGTGATCTCAAAGTCAGCAAAAACCGGCACTGCCTCTGGTAACCTTGTAAATGTCGTAGTTCTTGGGTATATTTACATTCCTGAAAAAATTCAGCATTTGCAATACTGGAAAAAAATGTTTCACTTCTCAAGACACTCCCTCCCAAGGTTTGCTTTGAGCAAAGATACCTGCCTAGTTGGGTACCAGAGATAGGTAGAAAGAAGCTGACCTGGTTTGCAAAGGGTAGAGGAATGAAGAGTCATCATTCACTAAATCTGTAGTAAAGAACAAAATGTCATTTCTCAGACCCACTTTGTTAAGTGTCAATTACATTTTTCCCCTTGTAAATGAAAGTCTGATAGCCAAAAGATAACGTGGACAGACTAGGGAGGTAGCAGCTAGGTAATTACCACCTAGATAAAATATTTGTGGCCGCCTTGGAGGCCCAGCTCCCCGCGCGCTCACTCCCGGTTAATGGTGTGCGCGATTTAGCCCGCAGCTCCGCCGCTCCGACCATCAGAACCAATAATCTTTACTTTACCCTGCACTCGCGTATCGATAGCTTCTTTCGCCCCGGGCATTGGCTTTGATATGTTAATATTTCTGAGTAACAAATTCTGCAGAGATCATATTAATGTTGTTCGTACAGAGTGGAGCTTTGCCTTCGTTGAATATTCAGACAGTGGGTTTCAAAAGACATCTCTTGAAGGAAGGAGCTGCTATTTACAGGAGTCGCCTACGTTTTTAATCATTAAAAAAGAAAGAAAGAAAGGAAAGCCTACTCCTTTTTTTCTGGTAACTCTTCTGAGGCATCCTCATGGCCCCTCCCTTTTGTCAGACACCCCAGCCTTTTATATCTCTCTGAGTATTTAATAATAAAATGTTGATGAGGACCACAACGGTGACGGAAGATAATCATGAATGAACTCAGAATGGACTCACGATATGAGGATTCACATGGATAAAGGGGCTCTGGCCTTCATACACGCATTGAAGATGAGAAGACTCACTTTCTGTATGTGGGTGGAAAGTGTCTCTTTGGCCCTGATCTCTTTTGTGAAATCGGGAGGGCAAACTAAAAAAAAAAAAAAAAAAAAAAAAAAAAAAAGAGGTGGGGGGAGATGAAAAAAAGTGTAGAGGGGCAGCGCCCTTGTTTCGCTTTGTGATCATCTTGCCTTGCAGCCCCAGGCTAATTTCAGAAGCTTAAATACCGCTGTAGCCTCTGGGCCACGCAGAGAGGGAACCCACCGGCCACTTGCAGGCAGGAGCGCTTTCACGATTGCCCTTGGCTACACAAAATACAAACTACTTTGAATCAAAACATTTGGGAGGAATTAATATGATTTGAACTCTGCGCGTTTTAAGGGAACTGAGGTGACTGGCTCGCCAAGACTGAGGCGTTTACACCATGGTGCAAACCTTGTCCGATCTAATTTCATTCTTTTTCAGAATAAGTTTTTCCGCAAAAGCGGCCTTAGCTTCAACCGCCCCATCTACCATTAATGGATAAGACAAAACTGACACTTTTTGGGTTTTGTCGCCTTCACAGCGACTGGTCTGCTCCTCTTCAAGAGGACTCTACTCTTTGGGTTTTTTCAGGACTCTCCTGGGCCTAGATTGCACTTGGAATCTCTCAGTCTTATATCCTAGCAGCTTTTAGAATGGGCCAAACAGGTATGCTAGAAGCGTAATATCCCTTCCTTTATCTCCATCCCATCAGTAAGCAGCTACCCTAAATCTCTTATAGATAAGCTGGCTCAAACTCATCTCTTTGGTTCTTCAACCTTTCTAGTAAAAATAGAGCTGGTGACGGAGTGGAAGCTTGACGCTCTCTCTTAACGCTAAAATGAGCATGCATAAAACTTGAAATTCTCTTTTCTCTGGCCTCCGAAATGCATGCACCAAATCATGGTTTGTTGGAGAGTTATTTTTCACGAGGAAGGAAGTGCTTTGCCACCCCATCACCACCCCCTTTCCTGTTCTGGAAAATCATCGTGGTCCAAAGTACAGTATGCTTTGGGAACTCGGAAGTAATCCCGAGCACACACCAGAACACAATACCAGGCAACTGCTATCTATCTATCCCGAACCCAGTTCCTTTTCTTTTGTTCTTCTGAAAGCCTACTCCAGGAAGAAGCAGCATCTACCTGATGTAGCAACACCTGTAATAGCGCATTCCTCCATCTGAACAGCACAATTCGCTGCTGACACACCATCAAAGACTTGTGTGGTGGCAACTAAGTCCCCACCTCTTTGTTGTCTGATTACAATTAATATCTGCTGCCATAGGGGGGAGGGGTAATCCCAGGAGATGGGGTAGAGAGTTGAAGGGAAAAAGGCTACAGGGGGAAAATCTTACCCCACCTGGCGGACAAGAGCACATCGCGCAAATAAAGCCCCAAAACAAACAGACAGGAAACTCTTGTAACCGCTTACACATTTTTTAATGTGTCAAAAAAAAAAGAAAAAAAAAAAAGAAAGAAAGAAAGAAAAGAAAAAAAAAAACCGAGCCATCACTGGAGATGAAGAAGGGGAGGAAAAAAAAAATTCCTACCGTTTGTATTTCTTTCATTTAAATTGTAAACATCTGTTTGGCTGTAAGGCGTACAGAACATTTATTTCACTCCTAAGATTTGGTCTAATTATGTCAATAGAAACATTTGGGGGGATTGGGGCGGTGCTGAGGTGCGGTGACTTTGCGGGCTGTGCGCAGGGGCTTAGGGAGCTGAAGCAGGCTAGAAAGTATTGATCACACCTGCAGAGGCCTCAGGGAGCCTTTTGACACAACTGGGTATGTTCTTAGGTATAGGTGTAGATGCTGCTCCTTGGAGACAACCATTCCAGTTTGCTCTGCGTTCCACGTATGGGGTGAGATGAGACTTTCAGTGCTCTAGGTTGCAGTGCAAACAATGGGTAAATGAATATCCAGCTTCCCAGAGCTTATCCTGTGCTATGGTTGGGTACCATTACTCAGACTGGTGAGTATGCAGGCATTTGCCCACTTCCTGTTGAAACTCATCAGCTATAGAGTGGAGTGGAATAGGTAATGACACTTTCAGTTTTCAAGTAGACTGATTAAGGAAGAATTGTTCTCCAAGCTAGTGTGCCAAGTTCCTACTCATCGCCAGTATTTTGTCCATCAACCCATGGTCTGAAGGCTAAAGGATAGATCCCTAACCAAGAAAAGTGCAGTTCCAGCCTTCTTCAGGATATTCAGAATCTGACTTTGGTGTATGAAGACAGTCTAAATCTGCGTTATTCTGTGCCAGGCATAATGACAACCACAGAATTTCGCTAACTTCTTCCTGTTACTTTGGCAGAACTGTGCCTTTTATCTATCTATCTATCTATTTAAAAAAAAAACATGTCATAGACTAGTGATTTTGAGTAAATAATTCTTAACCTCTTACATAGCTACTCATTAGAATTTAACATATTCGAAAGAAATAGGACATCTCTCCAAATCTACAAGCACTGACCTCTGCAGATAGAATTGTTTCTCTATGTGTACTGTGAATGAGGGAGAAGAGAATTCCCAAGAAGTTCTGCATAACATATTTGACTTTGTCATCCACAACTGGGATGCTGAGCAGAAAATTAACCACTTCCCAACATCTGTAAGGGCTGTGGAGCCTGGTGAGGTCAATTTCTGACTGTCTTTTGAGTTCTTATCATGATTGCTGATAGTCTCTGGTCCCTTAGCTAGGTTCTACCATGTCACTCCCTCATTACAAATGCAAAACTCTGGCTATCTTGTCTTTGTTTTTTTTCTCTGCCCTCTTGAAAAGTAACCCACTGGGAAGAAAGCTATCAGGTTCCCCAAGTTGATGTAAACTCTACAAGTTGCCCAATCTTTAGCCAGAATAAGAGAGTTCCCCAAGGCTGCAACGATACCATGTATCAAAGCAACAGAAATTCCCTTTAAAGATTCCGTGACATAAAAAATAAAAGAGTCTAGAGTTGATGGATAATCCTGAATACAAAATAAATCCTTGAGGCAATTTGTGTGTGCATAAAGCATATTCTTAATATGCAGCCTATGTAACTTATCTAATACATGCCTACTTTAGCATAAAGCATAAGAAGCCCAACCTGGATGAAGAAGCAAAAGCACCCAGGGCCTCCAGAGTCCACAGATGGCTGGGTAGCCAACCCAGAGGATTCCCTAGGGAACTGTCTACTATCAACTAAGCCAAAAGTGATAAATTTTGATTGTAGAAAAATTAGACTTAACTACTTTCTAAAAGATTGTGACCATTATTTTATCATTAAGTTAGGTTTCTAACCCACAGATTACTAAGGACAGAAAAAGTCTAAAATTGTGAAGTTCCACTTTTCTAGCAGACAGAAGAAAACAAAACAAATAAAACAAAAACATTATGAAAATACTCAGACACTGAAAACTAATTCTTTTTCTTTGGTAAAATACTGACTGATGTACAAGGAGAGATGTTAAATGTCAAGGTATATGTCTGATTCTGACTCATGGTAACTTCAGGGAAAGATCTCCTTTCAGGAACAGATTGGATAGATATTGTATATACACATTTATTTTTCTTTATTTTTGATATTTTCCTTCACAATGACCTAAATCCTCAAGTAATCAGGGTCATGACTCAGAAAGAATGACCATAAAATCTAGATTCACTGATTCTACCTTGATTTTCAGTTCATTTCAACTTTAGGGGAGCCACTTTGCTTTATTTTGAAGTGTACTATGTATCTATAAATGCAAGAATTAATGAAAGTGAATGAGTAGATAGCCAGAACACCAAGACTCTATGAAATTTTCCTAATATTGTTTCTACTACTATTACTTTTGAAATTCTGTAGAAATTCAAAGTATTGAAGAATTAGGAATTTGTGTGTTTTCAGCATCTAAAGAAGATATTTTACAGTTTTGACACATTTGACTCCAAGAAAAGGATTTTAGTTTAACAGTTGACAGACCTTCTGAACTTTTGGACTTTAAAACCTAGGTGTTATTTCCAGAAAATAGTAAGAGGAATTTTATGGAATACACACGGATTTTACCATGTTGCCTTGACATTCTATCCTCCCTCCCTTTTGTATTACCAAAACATTGGGCCATATAAACTGACTCAGAACTAATATGGGAGAAAGATGGTCTCATTAGCAATTTTAAAGCTAATTTGGGTAGAAGGTTACTTACTGGAGTATAGGCAACTTCTCAGTGGCTACACCCCTGAAGGAATGATACCGAAACCCCTAACAAACATTAGTTAGAAGTAATTCCTTCAAGACAGATGAGGCATTCCCTGGCCTGGGCCTCAGTAAATAAACCCCACCCATACATATGTAAGCCATCGTAATTGGGAGAGTGAGCAATCAAGCAAAGGAGAGACAGAGAGCGAGAGAGAGAGAGAGAGAGAGAGAGAGAGAGAGAGAGAGAGCATGAAAACAGGAGGAAGAAGAGTATCTGGAAAGATGATTTCAGCAAGGAGAATGGGAGAAAATAATGGGGGCAAAATGACTAAAATTTATTATGAACATATATGAAACTGTCAAGGAAAAAATATTTGCTGGGCAGTGGTGGTACAGTCATTCAATCCCAGCACTTGAGAGACATAGGGAGGGGGATCTCTGAGTTTAAGGCTGACCTGACCTACAAAGTGATTTCAAGGGCACTTAGGGCTACACAGAGAACAAAATAATAAATAAATAAATAAATAAATAAATAAATAAATAAATAAATAAAATTTAAAGAAAAATATGGGTAATTATATAACAGCTGCAAAAAATTTCAAAGCATCATAGAGTTTGAAATATTTTTATTCTCACTCTCAGGCAGGAATTGTTTTACATATTTTTATGTTCTCCCAGGTTCTTTGGGAGGTTTCTCCCAGGTTTCCCATGCCTAGGGAACACTCCTGAGTCTAAAGATCAGAGGTTCCATGCTGTAACAGTTCCTCTGTATTTCTTAGTAAATACTTAGCAATACTTGGAGGCAAAGGGTAAATTCTAGTCCAGTACTTCTCAAATACTAATGGGTTATGAGCAGCATCTGGTTTTCTTCAAAACATAGATTCTGAATGAGGACCTAATGGAATCTCCCGATTAGCTTCTCCCTAGAAAGCCAAAACAGATCACTCTGTGTAGTAAACGGATTTTGGGCAAAGGTCTTCTGCATTCATTTGTTTTCTAATCTTTTATTCCTCCCTTCCCTCATCATTCTTGGTTCTGGAAAAGTAACAAGTTTACTTACAAGTAAAGCAATAAAATGTAATGTTATGCTCAAACATAAACAGCTATGAAAGGTTAGAGAGCTGGCTCAGGGGCACTTACTGCTCTTGTAGAAGACCTGTGACCATTTCCCAGCACTCACATTAAGCAGCTCACAACTACCTGTGACTTCAGCTCCTGGGTTTCTGACTCTGTAGTTTCTCTCTCTCTCTCTCTCTCTCTCTCTCTCTCTCTCTCTCTCTCTCTCTCTCTCTCTCTCACACACACACACACACACACACACACACACACACATACACACACACACACAAATGTACTGTACAGTAAATCTTTTTTTTTCTTTAAAGAAATACAGCTTTGAATTTGAACTTGAAATGAACCTTAAAAACTTCCCTCAGAGATCTTGGAGAATATGAAGGTAGCACTATATCCCAAGTTTATATGCCCATCCTCTTAGGAGGGTGGGATTTGGCTGAGAATTTTTGCAAGCATTTTGGAAAAGCATGCATCAAAAGTTTCAACCCATTCTGTATGTGTGTACAATCACATGGAACCGTAAATCAATAGCAAGTACTTTGATGTTAACTTTTGGATTTGGGTTTGTTAATATACTATTGTGTTTCTTGATGTAATAATGTCAAAAATAACACTGTAGAGGCAGCCTATGTTGTAGAAGGTGCTAATTTTGTCTAGGACTACAAATGGTACATACATATTCATTTTCTGTGTGATATGCAAAATCCTAGTTAGTTCTTGGAGGGATACCTTTTGAGTAGCCTGACATGATGTAAATAGTGGATAGACACAGTTGTTACCATGTATCTTCTGATACTTCCTGCCTCTCCCAAATCTTTATTTTTTCACTATTATTAACATGTACATTTTTCCCTCTCAAGGTGGCACCTGTGTGGTCAATCCCACAGACTTGTTTTGCTCAGTTCCTGGTCGTTTGTCCCTTCTCAGTTCTACTTCCAAATATAAGGTGACCATTGCTGAGGTAAAGAGGCGTCTCTCGCCACCTGAGTGTCTCAATGCATCACTCCTGGGAGGCATTTTGAGGAGGTAAGATAAATTTGATTTCTGCCACCAAGACTTTGGTAAATGAACCCACACCATTCCTCAGCCTTCTGTCTTTTTATCCTCCACCTATTGTGGTATCATCTGCATGCAATCAAGTCGTCTCATAAATCCTTCCAAGTGTTATCTAACTAAACTTAATTTTTATTTGATTCTGGACAGAGCAAAATCTAAGAATGGTGGCCGCTGCCTAAGAGAGAAACTGGATAGGCTTGGTCTAAACCTGCCAGCTGGAAGACGGAAAGCGGCCAATGTCACACTCCTTACTTCCTTAGTGGAAGGTATGACTTTTATGCTCTTGAAGAAATAATGAAACACTGGTCTCAGTGGAACTCCAAGCCTTGGTTAATTTTACTGTTCTACTGCAGTTTTGTTAAAGATGATAGTCCACAAAAATAGGAGAACCTCCTGATTAATTTTGACAATGATTAACTTTCCCTTAATAGAAATATAGCTAATTAGTGGGATATCAATTGACTTACTAAGCTTGTCAATCACAATCCTAGGGTGGATGGAAGATGTTGGGACTTCTTCATGTGTTCCTCAGATAACAGCAGCAAGGCCATGGTCTTCTCATCTCCTTGTTAGCTTACAGTTTTCATATATCTAGTTTAATCAATTGTACCTCAGTACAAGATCCATAGAATAAACAACACAGCTAAGGATTAAGAACCTTGTCTAACATTTCTACTATGATCTTGTTGTCTTCTCCTTTCTATTCATACTACTAAAAATTTTAATTTATCCATTTCATTATCTAAAGTAAAAGAGAGATGTCAGTCTCTAGATTATATAATGGTTTAAAGTTACTTAATCAAGCGGGCTTATCTTCCTGTAGAAACCTTGAAATCATTTCAAAGTCTTCTCTCTCTACAAACTATTCAAAGCACTGGGCCATGACATTCCTGTTGTAGTTTTGGCAATTTTGCTCTGTGTTTATTAGTTTTAGGCTGTTGACTTCAGAAGCCTTGGTCCCTGCAGTTCATACTATAACAGCCTCTGCAGAGCTGTTCAAAAGTCTAGGAGTCAGTAATTTAGTCACTGCTGTCCATCACCTTTTTCTTACCTGCAGTTTCTCAGTCATCAGCTTTTAGTGTGGGAGCGAAGTTTTGTTTACCAGAGTGGAATGCTTTATGGATCAGTCTCATTGCTTCCACAGAACTCAGGGTAGCTTTGTCAGGCAACCGCCAATGTTTCAAAATGCTACTCATTTAAGTTGTTTGATATAAATGCCTAAAACAGTAGTTGTGAGGAAGGCCAATTTCTCATATTTGCATTTTCTTCTCTCATCATCCTCCTCTTCCTCCTCCTCTTTCTGCTCTCACACCCCTCTCAATAGTGTGGTGCATCAGCAAAAAAAAAAAAAAATTATTTCCAAAGATTGTATACAACTTCCCTTCAGCCTCTGTTAGTTGAAATACCCTACTACTGTTCCTGTCTTCTTTGGCTTCAAATATGTAAATTTCCAGACCTACTCTATGATTTCTACTTCATGGAAACTGGAGTTCTACCTGCAAACTTATTAATTCTCAGGGATCACTCTTTGACCTTCTATGAATAATATTGTTTTAATAAGTGACATTGAACTTGGAATGGTTGGTTTACCTGTTTATGCTCCATTTTGCTCATTTATAAACCAAGATCACAGTATCTATGATAACTAGGGAAATGTTGGCTGCTATATTTTCCGCTCTAGTCAGATACTTTTCTCATTAGTACTCTTTTTTTTCTATCACAGTCTCATCAGAGCTGTTTTTGCTTTTGGTCATGTGTGAGTGAGTGTGTGTGTGTGTGTGTGTGTGTGTGTGTGTGTGTGTGTGTGTGGTGTCTGTAATTGCATTTGTCTCTAGGTCCCAATCCCATGATTCTCCTTTATTCCTTTCTTATTCTCTACATTTTCAGACATTTGGCATGCCTGCTGGTAGAATCATATTTTTCATGTAGTTTTTGAGATTTCAGTTTTGATTTTAATACCTTAAAAGAGGCCCTTCAGTTTCAAATCACGAAAGAATCATCCCAGTAATTTTCACTTACCTTGTGGTTTAATTTTATATACTTAAATCTTTGATCCATCTGGAATTTGTTTTGTTGTTGGATATATGGTATAGATCCAACTTTATTTCCTTCCAGATGGCTATCCAGTTGTCCAAACACCTTTTATTGATAATCCATCATTTCCCTACTAACTTGAAATAACAAGCTACACCTCACTACATTTCTCAATTTGAGTGTACTTTTTGAGTAAAACAATCTCTTTGTTTTTTTTAATCATGCTATTTTTATTCCTATTACCACATCTCTTTTCTTGTCTCTAGAATGTATATCAACCAAATATGTCAGTCATTTAAGAACATACAGCTAGAAAGAACTCATACAACTTTCCAGTAATTTGGTGGCTACTGCTTTTCCTGAGATAACCCACAGAATCCTTATAGGATAGATTACATAGTCCATCTACATAATTCTTCACCTCCTCTTAGGGGATAGTTTTTCAACCACAACTGAATAGAACGACTTCAGGCGCTTTTCAAAAAAGCGTATGTCCTAATACCAGAGATTAACTGATACTGGTGAAATCCAATGGTTTTTTTTAAATCAGAAATATGAGTTAGAAGTATAGTAAGAGTTCAGAAACTATGTCTTCAAGTGTAGTTTGCTTTATTAAACAGCTCCACTGACATAATGATAGATGCTTGTTTACATGAATGTATAGTATAAAGTTAATCTTTCTAGCAAGTTTCTTTTTTTTGGTTTTGTACTATAGTCATTGAAATGCCTCACAAGACAGTCATGATTAGTCAAAAATATATTTGATTGATTTGTTCTCACAGATCAGGTATTCTGATAATTACAGGGCACTTAAGGAAGTACAGAATGATTGTTTTGGGAAATATAAGGTAGATGTTTGAAAATAATTATCATTTATCTAGGGAAATTGGAAGATTATAAAACATGTAACTATGTTAAAGATGCAATGAGGTAATACTAAAGGCTTCATTATTTTTTTCAGAATAATCTTGAACACATAACAAAAATGTTAACTTTGTGCTTCAGCTCTAGGATTTAATTGTATTTCATATTACAAGAAAATTTATTTGCCACCTTCGCAGAGAAACACAGTGATCATGGTACTCTAGAGCCTGAAGCAGAAGGAACCTGAGTTTAAGGACTTTTCTTGGATACAGTATGAACTCAAGGGCAGCTTGGGTAATTTAGTAAGAGCTTGTCCCAAAAATAAAAAAAAATAGAAAAGAGAGGGCTCAGTGTTAGAATACTTTCTTAGAATGTACAGGGTTTTAGATTGATTCTCTAATAATGCAGAAGAGATAGATAGATAGATAGATAGATAGATAGATAGATAGATGATAGATAGATAGAGGAGTTTATTAATATCATATCTAGGTTTAAAATTTATCAATGCTAATAGGTACTTCTTGAAATAAACTGTTCTTCCCCATACATCAAAATAAAATTGAAATCATAGGTATGTAAGTAGTATTTAAAATACATGAGTCATTGTCTTTATTAGATGTCGCAATAGTAGATGAAATCTAAATTTTTGGTAATATTTTTAGAGTGACAATTGGTAAGAGTTTTCTAAACTGCACAGGTAAAGTTCCCAGAGCTCATTGTTAAAAATTTAGTTATAGAAAGTACATTTTTCCTAAAATTAAAATATTTTTACATCTCTCACAGTAATACTCAAGTGTGAAAAATTAAGTGTATTTATTTCTAATTTAAAATTAAATCTGGGTGTTGGAGAGATGGGTATATAATTAAGAGCACATAGTCCTTTTCCAGAAGATGAGAGCTCAGTTCCCAGCATTCACATCAAACACCTCAAAGCTTCCTGTAACTCCAGCTGCAGGAAATCTCAAGCCTTCTGGCTTCTAGTCACCCATAGACATATGACATATGTTCACACACACACACACACACACACACACATACACACACACACATACACACACACACCTCAATGAAAATAAATCTTCAAAAATGGTAAATTCCAAAATATTCCTATTGAAACACAAATAGTACAACAACTAACTGATGTTTCATCAGAAAATACTTTGCCAATAACTTTTCACTTAAATGTTTTTCTAGTATTTTCTCCAAAATTTTACTTTTGCTTTGGTATATGCAAAACTGAATCCCCCCCATACCTGGCAGGCAAGTTACATGCTGGCGCTCCCATTTCTAGAAATCCATTTGTACCCACTTTTTAAGATTATTTTACTAAGTCATTACCTAAAACACTGAATCATCATCTCTTGGTGGTTTCTCCAGATGGGGAAGAGTTATCCTTTGGCACATACACCCTAATGCCTCTGCAAGCATTGATTTCATCAGTATAGACTTGTAAACTGAGACATTCTTGATATGAAATAAAATGAATCTGGTTTTCAAAGTTAGGATGTTGATGCTTGTGCTTAAAAGGTAGATGTTTCCAAGTGTCACAGTAAATTGAAATAAACAGAAAGTTTAAACCTGATCAGAACTACAGCATCCTACTTTATCCTTTAGAGAAGGAAGGCATTAGTGGTCATGTATGAGATAGGGAGGGGAAATGTTCATGGTCTTTCCTAGGATAGTCTTTCCACCACAGGTAACTATTTATTGTTCAGAGTCAGAGAGACTCATAGATATTTTATTGCACAAACAAATAAAAACTTACAGATTCATATCCATATACTTTTCTGACCCTAAAATTTGTTTTTTCTTAAACCTTTTGGCACTAAACCATCTGCTATAAAGAACTCCACATTGTATGTTTCATTGTTTTATAATACTGTGTGTTTTAATAGACAGATCCATTATCCATTCATTCTTAGATTTTCACACACAAAGCTTTTGTGCCATGATACATACTTTTTAACTACATATCAGAATGTCTTCACTTGCCACTTCTTTGATGTAGCATCACTGTACATCCTGTAACAATGTTACACTGAAAGCTAGAGAAAGCAATAAACAGAACTAAGGGAAGGAAGGATCTGGCTGTCAGTGTAAATGTAAATAGCAGCTGTTCTCTTCAAACTGTTTTTAAAACTATCACAGGGTGAAAGCTTTGCATAAAATGGAACAAATCATCAAAAATTGGGTTTTAGCACAAACTCAGCAGGCATGATGTTTGTCCTGTTTGCACTGTTTATCTGTGTCAGTGATTCTCAAGCAGTGAGTCTCAACCCCGTTCAGGATCACCCTTTTCACAGGAGTGGCCTAAGACCATCAAAAAACACAGATATTTACATGATGATCCATAACAGTAGCAAAATTACAGTTATAAAGTAATTTTATGGTTGTGGGGCCACCACAATATATGGAACAGTGTTGAAGGGATTCAGCCTTAGGAAGGTTGAAAACCACTGATTTGTGTGATAGTCTCTGTTAAAACATTACTTAAATAGCTAGATCTATGTGAATAATAAATTGTTCAGCTATTCTATTATATGCAACTTGACTTACTATATAAAGCTGGCAGGTAGCATGCCATCATTGTTCTGGTTTGAAATAACCTTTGAATCTTAAGAATTGCAAGTTTATCCTCTGGTCAGGTGCAATAGAATTCATTGCTTGACGGGTCCAACCTTTTTATCTTTAAATGTGAAATTGCACAAATAATTCATTTTCTCATTTTTCTACTAAAAATGAGCACTCTGCATGGCATTGCTATGTCATTTAAGTAAATCTTTATTTCATTTCTTCAAAATATGTATGTATCTTCTTTCTTCATCAGGGTGATAATCAACATTTTTAAAATGCTGCTTGTTAATTCTAGCATTACTGAAAACAATGGCCCCCATTAAATAATGAGTATACAGAGACCAAAGTATTTACTCATAGCATCTCTGTTTTAAATGGATGGAAATTTGATATTTTCACACAAGTCCCAGCATTGCTCATTTGTGGTGTGTGGGGGCATGCCTTATTCAGCTAAAATGCTGTCCGTAGTGATAGACTTGTTTCATTGAGATCTTTTCACCATTGAGTTAGGCTCTTTTGCAAAGTCCTAAAATAGGTTATCTCATATTGTGAGGAAAGAAAGGTTTGTAACATTCATGATTATATGAAAAAAAATCTCTGGTAATATTAGCATCTATTAATAGTAAATAAAATATAAATATACTTGCATAAACAAAACTGCCTTCTTTTTATATTGCTTGATAATTTTTCACTTTGCTTTGTGTTTTCAAAAAATGTGTATGATAAAAATTATCAGAATTTTTAGTTTTAAAGGAAGTTAAGAGTAATTTTTTGTTGGAACTACTTTCTGAATATTAGCCTTTCTGTTCTGTGATCCTCAACTGCCTTCCTGCTTTTTATAGCTGTTAACTTTGTGGATATAAATTTCTCAAACTAAAAGGAATATTTTTAATAGAAGAAACATTTTACTAAGAATATTGTATTGATGTCACTTAGCCTGTTTATATAGGTCTTTTCATATCTACAAGTGTCTCTCCTCTTCATCTAGCCTACAAACTATCTTTCTGTACTCCTGGTGTTCATTCAGCAGCTAGTCTGTTGTTCTGTGATCACGCAGCAAGTTCAAGTCTATCACTACTTAGAGTGTTACACTGGATAATTATTCAGCAAGGGTCACATGATATTGTCATCAAGCCTGATTTTTTTTCACTTCTCCATGGAAAAGTTTGATTAACTATATGGCTATTGGGTCACCCTTGCCCTAGGATTACCACCTTCTTTACACTTCTGTAAAACACTTTAAAATTTATTTAATATTTGTAATACCACATATTCTTTTACTATAACACCAATGCACATGGTAGGCTATATATAGTGCTCATAAAGGCGTAATGAAAACTATAAACCACTATTGCAGTATCTAATTTCTTCATATTGTTATGGCTGCTAGTGTTGCCATGACTGTCCAATGTGTGTGTGTGTGTGTGTGTGTGTGTGTGTGTGTGTGTGTGTGTATGTATGTATGTATGTGTATATGTATGTGTGTGCATGTGTGAGCACATGTGTAAATACGTGCTAGATAGAGGTCAGAGGACAGTCTTGCAAAATGTGTTCCTCTTTCCATTTATGTTTGACTCTAGAGACTAAACTCAGTGTTTAGGCTTATGTGGCAAGAATTTTATCCACTGAATCATCTTGCTGCCCTCCCCATCCCTAGTTTTTAGACACAACATAGTCTCATGGCCCCAAACTTGATCTGAAGCTGTCTGATTTTTGTGCTGAGCTGGCAATCAAACCCAAAGCCTAATACACACTAGGGAAGCATTCAATCAATTGAACTACATCTTCAGTCCAAAGACAACAGTATTTTGAGCTCCATTTTGTCTTCCCTGTTACAGCTGATTTACTGCCTTGCACATGGGCTGGAAAGAGGACTCCATGGTTTATTAATAGCTATCGCACTGGCTATTCTTCCAAAGGACCTAGGCTCAACTCTCACCATCCACAGGGCAGCTCACAACTGTCTCTAACTCCAGTTTTAGGGAATCCAGTACTGTCACACAGACATATATGCAGACCAACACCAATGAATATCTTAAAAAAAAAAGGATTGCCTTGAATCTTTAGTACATATGTCATAAAGTTTTATTTTATATGTTTGTGTGTGGTCATGCATTTGCTCACATTGGCATGTGTGTTGCTTGGAATTTCTCACTCTGAAAGTTGGATTTTAAAATAAAACTTATCTGTCAGGTACAATTTTTACTTAACTATTTTTTTTAAACACTGACAATTATACCCCAGATCATTTTCCTTCTGTAAATATTACTTTCTTGGTAAAATATTTGTATCCTACTTTTTAAAAGTTTACTCAGCACTCAAGATTTTGTAGACAGACAGAACTTACCATTTTGCTATGTTTGGCATTGTCTAAAACACCACAGTATTCCAGAGCCTTCTAGAAGGCCTGATATTGATTGTACTATACACATGATACACTATCTCAAACATTGTAATGTAAAATAAATGTAACTACTTAATTTTTCTAAGTGTAACCACTTTCAAAGTTTTTTGAGCCCATTGCTGAATATCTTGATAAGTCTCGTGAAAAAAAAATATCAGAATCACTTCTTTGTAGATTATAGACATTGTGCTGAGCAGCAACAAAAAGTTAAGTCCAAGAAGTTTTTTCCTTGGTGGTTGTCAAGTAGACTCTTGAGAGTCATTCTTTTGTAATGTCAGGAGACATTCAAAGAAAAGGGTAAAAAACTCCTGAGTCATGGGGCCTGTTTTCTTTCCGTCTCAGTCCTATGGTTTTGCCTAGGAAGTTCTCTATTCCTGTTTTCATCAGCATTCCTCATAGATGACATTCCCTCCCAATCTCTTTCTTGCATTGTTTAACTTGGAGAGAAACCAAATGCTGCGTCTGAGCACAGCCATGTGTGATAGTTGGGGAAAACCCAAGGCCTTGCTGTCGTAAAGTAGGATATCGGTGGGACACTGACCTATGCTTTTTGCCAACAGGTGAGGCTTTACACTTGGCCCGGGATTTTGGCTACACATGTGAAACAGAGTTTCCAGCCAAGGCAGTAGGAGAACATCTTGCCAGACAACATATGGAACAGAAGGAACAGACAGCAAGAAAAAAGATGATCCTAGCGACCAAGTAAGTGTATGGAGAGGTCTCTGTGGATCATCATCCTCAACTTCCCTGTTTTCTTTGATTGACGACAGTCTAGAAAGCACATGTTCTGTAAAAACAAGGGGCTCACACTCCAGGATCTGAATAGATTCAGCAGGATTCTTTACCATTTATACCAAGGTATAAAGGTTCACATGATTAGACATAAGACTATCAAGGAAATTATCACTAGAACATGCAGAAATTAGACCAACTATTTGGTTCAACAGCTAAAGGCACTTACTGCCCAGGCTGGCAAACCTGAGTTCAATCACCAGGCATCCTGTCATAGAAAGGAAGAATAAACTCCTACAAGTTACCATTTGACTTTCGCTTGTGTGCTATAGCATGTGCATGCACAAATACACAAACACACAGAGGGAGTGTGTGTGTGTGTGTGTGTGTTTGTGCAGAATATAAAAGTTTTAAATATACATGGACTACAAAATTCTTTCCATAAGATATCCAGTTACAGATTTGCATGTGCACACTGATCTATACTATTCTTTTCCACTTTGATAAATTATAGATTTTATTGATTTAAGTATATCTTATAAAATAAATAGTTACAAAAAAATAACATTGGTTAAGGGCAGGTACCCTTCTGAATCCTCTTTGTTTCAGTGTTTGGTAATTATCCAAAAATTTGATATAGTTTAGATAATTGCTTGTGCAGAAAGATAGAAACTAGACATATTTTGAACCAGACATGATTCTTGCTTATTTGGCTGCTAGAAAGTACAGGAAAGTCTCATCACTAAATTAGAAATAAATATGCTTCACATTTGCTGTATATTAAGCGAAGTTAGAACAATGAGTGGTCTTAATTAATGTCATTACTTTAATATCAATCATCAATAGAAATACCCAACTTTAAACTCGAAATCAGCTAAAACTTTTTACCACTTTAAGGACAATGACGTAAGGGATAAAGTTAGAATGTTGTGAGTCACTCACTGAAAATCATCTTTGTTACATAATTCATAATATGACATTTTTGTTTTGAGACAAAAGAGTCTTTCATATCTAAGCTTCAGAAACAAAACTTTTAATAAGAATAAAAGTAGTCAGAATAATAATTCCCTAACCGTCCTGTGGAGAAGGAGGTAATTACCCCTGAATCCTGCAGGACTGTCATCTGTTTTAAGTACATAAGCTGTCTTAGGTCTGCAAGCTCAGGGACAGAACTAAAAAGTCTCACTGGGAGCCCTAATGCTGCCTCTGCTAGAGCTCCGTGTAGTGTGCTGAATCACCTACCAAGAGCTCAAGTTCACCACTCTTTCATTTCCCTGATTTAACATCAGATTGATTTGTCAAAAAAAAAACTGGGTTATGAGGCTATATTTATACATATATATATATATAATCTAACAATGGTTTACTCTTATGTAACATAGAAGCCTGGAGATGGTGGCACCACTGAATGCCATCAAATCAATAAGTAAATTTGCACTCAACTCTTAAAACTCAACTAGTATCCTCAAACCTATCCATTTTCACCTCAGAGAGGGGAGTTCCATAAAAATTAATAAATCAAATTCTCAACAACTCACTTGGTGAAAAAATGACTCTCATTCTCCATAGAAAAAGGTTGCAAGTGACCTCTTGCCAAAATCAATAAAATTTAGCCATCGAACAGCAAGAAACAAAGATGAAACTTAGAAGTTGTACTTTAGAACGTTGTGTCAGTTTTAAATTTTTGTTTTCTTTATTTTAGTGTGTGTGTGTGTGCATGAGTGTGAGTGTATAAGTGTGTGTGTGTAAATGAGTGTGTGTGAATGAGTGAGTGTGCATGCTAGGGCATGCAAGGGAATAACACAGGACAACTGCAGGGAGCTGGTTCTCATTCACCATGTGGATCAAAGAAATAAAACTGACCTTTCAGTCTAGATGGCAAGCAACTTTATCTGCTAAAACACATAGCCAGCCCTCTTGTCACTTTTTATAACTATTCATCAACAGAACAAATGTTTTGGAGCAGACCTGTTACTATACTGATTTCCTGTTCATTTGTGACTTGACCTTTGTATACTTGACCATGATAACAATCAAGGCCAAAAAACTGTATTTCATAGAAGCCCATTGTGAAAACAGACACACACACACAGAACAACTGTACCATACCTTGAATATCAGGTTCTTTCCATGTATGAGGAATGATTTCAAGAAATTCCTTCATGTTTATTGACTTCATTTTATAGCTGCTATGTTAAGTCACTGTATTAGATATTTTTAAAAGATATTTTCTGGCCTGGGAAGGTGGCTCAGTGAATAAAAATCACTTGTCCTACAAGCATAAGGACCTGAATTTGAGTTCCCAGAAATCACACAAAGTTGAATATGGCAGCATGAGCCTGTAATCCCAGAGCTCCTTCAATAAGAGAGGAGGCAGACAGGAGGAGCCTGGGTCAGCTGGCCTGATGTCTGCACAGACAAAACAACAGAGGTACTTTTGTAAAAATGTTGAAGGTGAAGTCTGACATTGGGGGTTGTCTCTGACCTCAACACATGCACCATGGCAAGTATCCACCCACACTCATACACACGCATACACACTAAAATATACAGAGATACACACACAAAAGATTTTAAAATATTTTCTTAAATGCTACATTTCTTCCCAATTATGCCATTTAGATCCATGCATTAAAGGGACTTAACATTAATCATGATACACAAAAATATTTCTGATCAAACAAAGGCTGGAATTCACAGTCATCTAAGACAGGAAGAACCACAGAAAATTCTCTGCAAAATGTCAGCTGGAATTGATGGGCTTATCTTGGAGTAAGATATTATCTACTTCAAACATTGAGACAGGAAAATGGTCAAAAAGTACTTTATATTGCAATATTCAGGAAATGACTTTTCAAATGTTCACTTGAATGGTGGCTTTGAATAATGTAAACCTATAACTTTAGTTAAATTTGCCTATAGATGTGATATACTATAAACAAATTGTCATTTTCAAAAAGATGATTACTAACTACAGTTTTCTTATATAAATTATTTATTATCTTTAGATTAACATGTGAACATTCACTTTAAAATGAGCATTGGGGCAGGAAGCTGGAGAGATGGCTCAGAGGTTAAGAGCACAGGCTGCTTTTCAAGAGGTCCTGAGTTCAATTCCCGGAAAGCACATGGTGGCTGATAACTATCTATAATGAGATTTGTGTCCTCTTCTGGTGTGCAGGCATACATGCAGATAGAACACTGTGTACATAATAAACAAATAAATCTAGGAGGAGGAAAATAGTCATCCTGTGTGGTCCTCAGGAGCAAAGTCACTGTATGCTACATATGGAACTTGAGAGTAAACTTGAGAATGCTGACTGAAATGTCCTCCTGGTCTCCTTTAAAGAGAGGACAGACTTTAATAGGTAGGATCACACAAAACTAAATGTCCATTTCAAGAGTTCAATTTCAGTCTTGTGCTTTGGTTGTAGACAAATTTGTAAAGAATTCCAAGATCTCCTGAGCCAAGATAGATCACCTCTGGGATCCTCCAGACCCACTCCCATTCTAGACTTGGACATCCAGAGGCACTTAACACATTTCAGGTAAGATGGGCTTTCCATGTGTTCAGATTCTTAAGTAGATAAACCATACCCACCCTTCCTAACTTCTGTACTATTATTGTATTTTCCAGTTAGAAATATAAGTTAAAACAGAGACTACTATACTGTTGGTAATGCTATAGCAAGAAACTTTGGATTAGATAATATACATGTATAATTTTGATTCTGGGGCTTGGAAGTCTGAGAGGCAGGTGTTGGTCAATTTAGTATCTGGTGAGGGCTCTCTCTCTTCAGACCCTCTAAGGACAGTACAGTGGGATCAAAGGGGTCAACAGCCTTCCAAGAGACTCTTCTTTAGGGCAGGAATCCAATCTTCCATGACTTAATTTTTTCTCAGGCTGCTCATCTTAGTATTGTATTGGGGTTTAGTTTCTATGTACAAATTTGAAGAGAAAAAGTCACAAATATTTAGACCACAGCAGTGACAGCTTAAATTTAAAAAAGAATTAAATTGAATTTAATTGAAGCATTTTAGAACAAAATATTTAATATCTTTTTGTATTTATCAAGAACTATGGCTTCATGAAAATGAATAGTATTAGATCAAGGAATACTAAGAAGTTTTATACTAAGAAATTTTAGACCAGAATTCTAAAATCTTTTAAATGGTTACTTACATTGCTAGGATAACTTATTAATCAAACAGAGATGACTAAAGTTAATTAAATGTCATTGACTGAATTTTTAGAAGTATGCTAATAATTTTTATGCACTTAGAAAGTATAGATGGTTCTTAAACACAAGATTCTTAAACACATTATTAAAAGCATATTTTGTTTCAATTTCAGAGATACTTTAGAAATAAATAGGATATTCTTCTGGTAAATTTACTTTCTAGATGTAGAAAGAGAAAGAAAATAATCATTGCATAAATATTTTCCAGTTTCAAACCCCTAGAATTATTATGTTATACAATATTTTTTATTTGTGCAAGATATTTCATCTTTAAATTATCTTTTGATTAAAAATATAAGCAATATCAGTGAAAGATTAATTCACAGGGTGGGGTGGTGGGCATATGTAATTCCAGGTAGTGATTATTAAAAGAGACTGAGTCAGTGAGTATTAAGAGTTAAAATTCATGGGCTAATGAAGAGACACTGTTTCAATATTGAAAAAGTGATAAACATTGGGATTAAAAATGTTTTTAATACCTGCTTAAGTTCTTCTCTGAAGGTTGAGAATAGTTTATCATACTTCAAAAGAGAAATCTCAGGGCAGACAATCTGTGAATCACTAAATGTTTTTATTTGTTTTACCTTTGTATGGAAAATAAATTTTCTTCTAATATATTCTGATTATGGTTTCCCTTCTCCAAACACCTCTTATATCCTCCCCACTTGTCTACTCATCCAAATTCACACACATTCTCTCTCGACAGAATACAAACATATAATAATTAGTAATAATAATAAGTAAAAATAAAACAGAGTAGTACAAAACAAAGAAACAGAAAACTTCTTAAGATTGTAAGGTTGTTGAAGATGATACACAATTATCTATATAATAGGTGCTTAAATAATTTTGTCTGCAAAAAGAATTTAAATGCTATATTTTATCTTAATATGTTACAAGTCTACTCAAGATTCAATAAACATAATCTTTCCAGATTCTACTTAGGATTTGTTTAAATTTACACTTGACATAGAATACATTTCTAAGTATTTTATTTGCCTCTCAGTGAAAGTAGAATAGATAATGTAATAAGACTAGGAGAAAATAAAATGCCTAAATATTTCAGAGTAGAATAGATAATGTAATAAGACTAGGACAAAATAAAATGCCTAAATATTTCAGATCACATGGTTTTGGAATCAAGAGAGCCATTTTCAAGGCCTCTTTAGGTATGAAGTAGGTTGCATGTGGTAACTTTCAAACTTTGTTTGTGTAGTATATGTAGTAATATGTTATATGTAGTAATGAGATAAGGAATATAAATTTAACACTTAATAAATGGTTATCTTGCTTGTCTAAACCAATGATGCCAGCTTAAAAGAGTTATCTTCATAGTTTTGTTTATGTACACATTAAAGGGATTTCAACTTTTATAAATGTTAGATTCAGAAGTTAGTTTTTTATGTAAACCCAAATTGGGGCCTAAAGACATTTGTAAAGTTACAAATTGACATGGCTTTTCCTATTAAGAAACAGAATCAAGGCCCTCCACCATAAAGATGAGGAACTTCTATCCAATTTGGCATGCTGATGTCATCATCTGACAGTGGCCTCACTCTTCTGCCCCAGAGCATAATACTTTAACTTGAATATCCGCTTCTTTGAGAAATAAATAGGCAGATTTGCATGTCCAACACAGGCTAATTTGTTGATGCTTTTGCAAGCTATAAACTTAAATGCCACAAAGTTGTGTGTGTGTGTGTGTGTGTGTGTGTGTGTGTGTGTAAGTGCTATATGTGCAAATGTGCATGAGGAGGGGCCAAAAGGTGCTGTCTAAACTCCCGCTTTATCATATTCTACATCATCTTCTTTTGACTGGGTCTCTCACTGCACCTAAAGCCTGCTCCTTTGAGGATAGACTGATCTGCCTAGTAAGCCAAAGCAATTTTCCTGTCTCTCTTCCCCACGGTGCTGGTGGGTACAGGCTGTGGCCCAGACACATCTTTTTATGTGGATGCTGGGGATCAACTTCAGATGCTCATTCCTCTACAACATGCAGTCTTTGCCTGTGAGCCACCTCCCCAGTCCACAGAATTCTGTAGAAAAAACTTTTCCTTATAAAACAACTAGTGAGCAGCTCTTCCACGGGCTTTACATTTTCTTATTTGCCTCCTTACTTAAACTATGGTAACCAGGTTGCCAGGGAACTAGAGAACTAAATATCCAAGTAGTAGTCTGGTACCTGCCTTTAATCCCAGCTCTCCAGAACTAAATATGAGAACTGGCTGCTTCTACTCTCAGGAAAAATGAGATTATAGCTGAGATAAAAATAACTGACAAAATATATGGCTGTAGATTCTTAGTCACAATTTGAAACAGAAAACAATACATTTAGTCCAGATAGTGGCACATGTCTTTGATCCCAGCAGAGGTAGGTAGATCTCTGTGAGTTTGAAGCCAGCCTGGTCTACAAAGTGAGTTCCAGGCCTGTCAGAAACAAAGAAATGTTGTCTCATAAAAATAAACCAAAACAAACAAACCAAAAATTACTAACTATATGTTTAAATGTCCCAACTCTATATTTAATTACAATAAGTGTATAGTCATAGTTCTAAGAGTAATTAATAAATATAGTAATAGTAATTTTACAATAATATTTCTAAAATTGTGATATTTATATGTTGAGGATTTTGAATAGCTCAGTTATGATTTCTTGTTAATTTTGCTTTTTAAACACTTATGCGAATTTTCATTTATTTTTTCTCACCTCCGAGATTATTTATTTGTATAAAGCTCACTGAAAGTCACTGGGGTTAAATTTTATTTTATAGAAATTTACTAAGGTCTATCTTTTCTAAACTACACAAAAAACATTATTTACCATCTTATCCTTGTCTAGTTGAATCCAGCTCCAGAGTTACATATATGTGTTAACAGGCTCCTAAAATTTGTGTTTTACAAAACTGACACATTATATTCATTGAACAACTCCGCATGTGCCTGGATTTCTGGCCTCTGGAATACACTCTTCTACTTATTTCTCTGGCTCTGATTGCACCCAAGCAGATTGTACAGTAGGTATCTTTTGTAACAAGTATTTAACCAAGCACAACTCAGTTCATATATTAGTGTTGCCAAATATGCCATAATTTCCTTCCCTTTAAGGTCATATAATATTCCAGAATATAAATCCCATGTCTGTTCTATTTGTTACTTACTGATGGTAATGTGGGTAATGTTTCACAAAGCCTTGTATTTCTCAACATCCTCCCCAACACTTCCTGTTGACCTAAAAAAA
Source organism: Sigmodon hispidus (assembly GCA_004025045.1). NCBI lineage: Eukaryota > Metazoa > Chordata > Mammalia > Rodentia > Cricetidae > Sigmodon > Sigmodon hispidus. The sequence goes on along the minus strand of PVIH01011709.1, from coordinate 37,947 downwards.
AATGGCAACCGCCACCTTTCACTGCACATTTCATTAGCATCTTTCTAATGACCAATGAAATGGGACATCTTAAGTTTGTTACCTGTTAGTCACAAACTTGTACTCACTAATCTCCGGTTCCTCATTGGATTATTTGACTTTGTGCTGGGCTGTAGAACTTCATCATTTATTTCTACATTATATATTAAATATTAGACACACAATTTGTAAACTCTTTCTCATCTTCCTAAGGTCATCATTTCACTCTGTTAAATGTGGGTCCTTGAAGAAAGTTTTTAAAGTTTTGGTGTAGACTGATTTGTGTATTATTACAAAGATTGTCTGTGCTTCTGTGTTGTATCAGAGAAGACTTGCTACATCCAATGTCCTAAAGTTTTCTTCTATGTTATCTTCTAGGAGTTTTATGGTTTTAAATCTTATGTTTAGGTTATATATTATGATAATTTCTATAAATACTTTATAGTGTGCAGCATTGTTATTTTCTATGTCAAAATTATATCATTTTAAACACAGCTGTCCTTTTCAGCTAAAACTCAGATTGAAGGCTCCTGATTGAGGCTTCAGTGGAATTTAAATGTATGCACTGTTTCACTTTGCATATATTTTTAAAGGTAACAATAGTATATTTTAACAAGAGATTAGTAAATGTAGGCACATTGAGCAGCCATGAAAAGACTATATGGTTTATAATTGTGGTCCTTAAACTTGGCCTCATAGCAAAATTATCCCTGAAATTCCTTTAAAAACCTCAAGAATTAGGGTCAATATATATATATATATATATATATATATAAATACTCTGAGATTTATGGTTTCTTTTTTAAAAGAGAAAAATCTAACAGCTAGGATTGAGAAACATAGTCCTTAGACATTCCTAGACTTCTAGAATTATTTTTATCCTTTGAAAGAAAGAAATAAGATATAGATGCATTTTTTCGTTTTGTATTTCATTTATTATGCAAGTGTATGCACATGCTATGGCATTCAGAGAGGTCAGAGATTGCAGCAGTCAGTTCTTTTTTTCTATCGTTTGGCTCCTCAGAATGGAAATCAGCCTTGGTCACAAGCACTTTTTGTGACAAAACAGCTTTCTGGCCCACAAATTTCTTTTTTCAGAAGAAACAGTAAAAATGGTGTGAATTTGCATCTTGGATAGTAATGTCTTTAAAAGGTTCTTTATATATATAATATTGCTAATAGTCGAGGTAAAAAATGCATTAGCCAAATGTGTTTCTTCTGTTGTTTTTTGCAGAGTGGCAATTGTGATAAAAACAGACTCTAGAGAAAAACTCTTTAGCCCGCAGTGCAGTTAACACTGGCAATTTGCTGAGTCTGATTTTCTTCTAGTTTTGCTGAGTTCTGGCATGATTGGATTGGCATAGAGGATTTTGTAATTAATAACGTTCACCTGTGTTACTATTCTATTTAATCAAAGTCTTCATAGAGCAGATCATTGACCTTAAACCTTATTGAAATATGGACTCTGTCTTGAGAGCTCTGGCTTACTCTCAGCAGACTGGATGGATCCAGACACAGATGGGGATCTGGCCCTGTAAAACACAGATAACTATCTGTAGTTTTTATGGTAGATGACTTATCATTGTGCTCTGGAAAGCTGTGACAATAGCAGTGACCACTCTTAGGACTCACAGCCTTCTGAGACACTTGTTTCCATCAAAATGACAGACAGGAGGCAGGTTTATTTATCATTTATTACTTCCCAAGTACCACCAGCAGTGAGAATTGTCATTGAGAACACAGCAGACACCACAACACCTTTTGCAAAGGGAAGCAATTTGATTGAAATCTGCAGACTACTCCCATGGACTCAATGTCTCTAGACCTGGTGATGTCAATTAGTGCAAGATGCTACAAGACTTCCAGGAGTGGGCAGACAACTCGAGTCAATCTACAACCCTAATTTTCTGAACTCAGGGTCAAAAAAAAAATAACTGTGACACAGTCCCCATTTTTGTGTCTAATAGTCTCATATCTTCTTGAGTATGAGGTCATGGGAGCACATGTGTTCATATAAGTAAGAAGTTAGAATGCCATTAATGATCAGTTAAGAGAGGACAGCCTGTCAGAAAAATGAGGAAGATTTTTTCCTCAGCACTGACCTTGGAATACTGAAATGTTAGTTCTATCTTTGTTTCAATGTGCCAGTGGATAATAGTGTGAGGATGAGGGATCGGCACATTTTTGGAGAACTTCTAAATTAGTGGAAAACAATAATAATTCATACAAAACTGGGCATGGTGGATCTAGTCTGTAATCCCTGCACTTGAGAGACAGAAGCAGAAATACTAGCTTGTGTTCAATGCCAGCTTAGGGTATATAGTGAACACCAGGTGAGCCAAGACTAGATAGCAAAACACTGTTTCGAAAAGAAAATCAATCAAAGCAAAAACATAAAAAGAATGGGCACTATTGATAATTACACAAGGCAAAAAAAGGCTTTTATCTTTCTTTGTCTTGTATCTAATCCATATTAAATGTTATTATTATTGTACTTCACTTGGGTCTTGGTTATGTCTTGCATGGGTTTGCCCCCCAGGGTCACAGACTGCAGAACAGAAGTGATAGACCTACTTAATTCTCCAGTGTAAGTCAAAAAAGTCTACTGGCATCTCCCTGTATTCAGAAATGGACTCTTGCACCACTACATTTAATCTCCAGAACTAAGAAATATACAGGTGTGCTTGCTAACGATTATGCTTCCTGGTTGAGTTTCTGTGTTGGGAGGCCCCTTACATGTCTGACTCTTCTTCAACATTCAGATCTTTTCCTCAGCTTTGCTGTCAAGCTGTCACCCATTGCAGGCTTGAAAACTTTAACAGCGACCTGCTCCTCTATGTCTAACAAGTCTGTTAGAAACGTCTTCCTCCCATTGATAGGAGTCTCTCTGTAACATCTGTCTCCTGGAGGGCTTCACACAGTCAATTTCATCCTGTTTCCAGTTTGTAGAGGCAGCCCACTCTCATGTTCCCATCTTCCCCTCCACATGTTGCTCACTCTCACGTCCTTCGGTGTTGTCTGTAAGACAGGCATCCCAGGCAACAGCACTGGGATGTTCTAAGGGCTCTGACCTTGTCCATATATGCAGAGAACAGTTCCACTCCTTCTGTTAGCATATTTGCTCTCATCCTTAAGTGTGCACATTTTATCATTCCTGTTTTCATGCTTTTTTGTAATAGGAGAGTAATGGTAACAAACAGTCTGTTTTACTCATCTTGCAAAAGAATTACTAATCTTTAGTAAGAGAAACAGAGATTTTGGTTATATCTTTAATCTAAGATCAAAACATCATAAAATATACAGCCAATTTTAGTAGACATAAGACAAAATTTTCAAGCCTTCTTGCCACCAAACCTAAAGAAAGAATTTTCATTGCCAGAACCATATTGTGGATGGAAATTGATTTCATAAAACTGTCTTCTGAAATCCACAATATGTACTCAAGCATATACTCACAGAAAAAAGAAATATTTAATTATTTGTATAGGCAAAATATTTTTCTAGTCCGTGCAACTATTTTTAAAGAATATTAGAAAACTTCAGCCTGAGTCATGAAGGAAAAAATAAACTTTGTTTCCCAAATAAACTTCTATATAAGGTTGAAATTTAGTTTTAATTTAGACTCTTAAAATGAGGACCACATCCAAATGCAAAGAAAAACAGACCTGTAACAACTAAGGTCTGCCCTGTGTTACAATTAAAAGAACTTTTACTAGCGAAAATGTAACTTTAAACATAAACCAGGCAAAGACTTTAGTTTATTCAGCACATAAGAACTGTCATGATGTTCTTCCTTAATTAATCTATGATAGATTATTCACATTTCCTTAAAATGAAGTAGACCCATAAGAAGCTGAGATGATCACAGAAGTGTGACCTTACATTGGCAGTGGGTGAGACATTGATCTTTTGACCTGACAGACCACTATAGAAGTTATAGACACACTTCTCCAAACTGTGATTTTAGAGTGCCAGTCTCACAGAAAGTTCCTTGAAAGTGTTTCTTAACTATTTTCATTGAAGGACTGTTGTGCCCATATTGTATTATTGCAATGCATGATAACCTATCATTGGTTTTCTGACATTTCTGGAGCTGAAGTGTTGCACTTAGCTCCATGTTTATGAAATTTGATCATATAAAGTTTTCATAGCTCACTCTGGCCACCAGCTTCCTCTGGAACTTAAGTCCTGCACTTGTTCTTGAAAAATACTAGAGACACTGAAGCAGATAGAGCACAGAGTATACCTTACCCCTAGGGAGTTATGTCCAATTCCCTGGATGCATTTAAGTGGCACGGGAATAGTTTTTAAAATACTGATTCTTTGGATCTCATCCCAAACTAATTAAATCAGGATCTATAGGGTAAGATTCACAAAATGAAATAATCAGGCTAGATAAATTTTTTTATGTGTGTTTGTGGTTGAATGGGGGAAAAACATAAACTCTGTGAGTGCTGCCACAGACACTGCAATGAGCAGCTCTGGGTGGTTCTCCATTGCCAGCCACCAGGGAACCAAATATGTTCCTCATGTACCTTAATTAAATTCTATTTAAAAAGCACTTGAGGCTGTAAGATAGGACAATGTATGAGGGACTAAGTATCATCAGCTGGTTTTCTCCTTTCTTCTGTTTGCTCATTTAGGCTACAAAAAAAAATAGATCTCCCTCAAATTATAGCAAAAACTAAGCCTCAATTCTTTCCCCAGGGCATGGGTCTCTCTCTGTAGCCTGTATGTAAATGTTAGGTTAATTCCAGGAGATAAAATAAATACTTCATCTACATTGATCTAAATAAAAGTAAATTTGGCAGAGAAGACCCAGAACTCTTTCCAGGTGCCTTCTGGGCTCTATTCCCTTGTTGTTATTCCCATGATGGCCAGATTGTACTTTTTTAGCAGACATCACCTAATACTGCAAAGGGAAAGGCACACACAGAGCCTCACACTATATTTGAATCTTAGTCTTCAATGAGTAAGAAAGGAGAGATTGAAATGGTAAGCTTATCTTTGTAGTTTTGCTACTTGTATACCTCCCAGAAGCAAAAGTGTAGAACTGAGGTCAGCACAAGGAGCACCTGCAAGGAGCATTAGGAACCAAAAGATCCATGAGAAGTAGACACTCAGGAGTGATGCAAGATAATGGAACAATATAGTAGTCATAACAACCACACTTTACTTCAGCTTTCTCATACTCCCAAAGAATGGGGGGAAGGTAAACGTGCCTTCAAACATTGTCTACATAGAAATTTGGAGATGAAGGTATAGCTCATGATAAACTATTTTCTTGTCATTTGACATGTCATGAGTTCAAAGCCCAATATAGCTAAAATAAAAAGTTAAAATTTACAAATGAAATTAGCTTTAATCTATCTAAATTATGATTGTTTATTTTTATCTTGGCTTATATTTCTGATGTGTAGCCTAAAAGAATTAATTGTTTTCAGTAATTTTTGTAGCCTGAAAAAAAAAAGCTATAGAACCCATTTATGGTTGACAACCACAACTTTGTGGACCAGTCTTCAGAATAAAATAGTAAAATAACTATTTTTATTTTGATTTATTTTTAATACATACTAAATTAGTGTTTGTTTGGTACATGTGAATTTCTGGGTACCAGAACCAACACTTTTCAAGATGGAAAGGGACTCAGAAGAGATCTCAGGGATGCTTAGACAAATCCAAGCATAGAGAAAGCATTTTTGAAGGTCAATATAAACAATGTAGAAGCAGCATAGTAACATTTATCTACCATAGACTAGCAGAATGTGTACCATGCTTATTTAGAGTAAGGAAAATAAATTAGCTTTAGTTTTTCTGGCAAATGTCAACTCTGTTATTTAGATTTGTGCAATTCTGACTAAGCACTGATGATTTCAATATTTCAAAAATAAACATGGATAAGGGTTTGAGCACAATCTTTAAAAGTGCTTAACCAAGAATTAAACAATGTTTCATCACTTTTCTGTTGTTATAATATCATACCAGGAACAAAAGCAATTTAGGCTTGAAAGGGTTTATTTGTCTTACCAATTACAGTCCGCCATGAAGGGAAACCAAGGCATGAACTCAAGGCAAGAACCCAAAGAAAGTTCCTGAAACAGGGACTAGTGTAGTAATGCTGTTTACCAGCTCACTCTCCATGGCTTTCTCAGTCTGCTTTCTTATAGCACCCAGGACCACCTGACAAGGAGTAGCACCACCCACAGTGGGCCTTATCCATCCTCCCACAACAACAGTCAATCAAGAAAATGCCCCACAGACTTGCCTGTGTCAAGGGGAAAATGATGGAGGCATCTTCTCAATTGAAGTTCTTCCCAGATGACTCCAGTTTGTGCCAAACTGACAAAAATTAAATAAATAAAATAGCAATACACAAAATTTGAAGAAAAACTGAAAAAAACTGTTATTATATAACAATTTCTTATTAGATCTTTAGAATTGGCATTAGTACTTTATAGATGACAGTTGTCTGCTATAAAATGGATTGTAACTACTATTAGCAGAGCCATAATATTGTCTCCAATTCTTCTGTTCTACACAAGGACTATCTTTTCTTTTGTTTCTGAGTCTCAATTTTTCCCTATTAGAAACTGCTGAGCCTCTGTTCTGACTCTTTTGCCAGCTCTTAGAATCCTTTTCCTACTAATTTTTTGGTCTCATCCAGCTTTAATATCAGGGTTTGTGCCTAGTCTTATCCTAACTTACTATGTCCTGTTCAGATAATATCCCCGGGAGGCCTGCTCTCTCTCTCTCTCTCTCTCTCTCTCTCTCTCTCTCTCTCTCTCTCTCTAAGAAATGAGGAGTGAATCTGGGGGGAAAAGGGGGGGTGGAGGAAGGGAAAACTGCAGTCGTGATGTAATGAACAAGGTAAGAAAAGAAAAGTCAGAAGTGGTGGCACAAGCTTTTAATCCCAGCAATCAGGAGGCAGAGGCAGGCAGATCTGTGTGATGTCCCGGCCAGCCTGGTCTACAAAGTTCCAGGACAGCCAAGACTACTTTGGTTTACAAAATGAATTTGAAGCCACTCTGGGCTATTTAACACACAGTCTCAAAAAAGTAACAATTGATGGTTATAATGTTTTAATATACTTCCCTTCAAAAAGTTCTTGCTGGTGTTGGCTTTCACTCTCAATACTTGGGAAGCAGAGACAGGAAAGGCTTTGTGAGTTCAAGGCTAGGGATAAATAGTAAAACCTGTCTTAAAAAAATTCAATAACTAAATTAAAAAAATGTTATAGGGTATATCATTAGAATTTAACTAAGTCAATCCCAGTCACCAAGAAGATGTATGTAGATACATATAGATAACTGACTGATGACCAAATGGTTGATTGATTGATTGATTGATTGATTGATTGACTGATATGGACTTCAAACCCAGGGCCACGTATAAAAACTCCACCACTACTACATCCCAAGTTCCAAGTGCATTTTGTAAAAGACAGAAAACGTGACATATTTATAGGCACACATGGATAGTCCTCTCCATACTCACACACAGAATCACACTATCTCTAGAAAATATCATTTTACTCTTCAGTGTCATTCCAGTCTCTGAAATGTGGAAACTGGGGTGGGTGTTAATTAATTATTGTGGAAAGTGTAAAATGGAGTTTTACCTGTGAATCCAGCAACGTCCCCACTTTCTTAAGTTGAGTCAATAAGAGTCAATAGGAAGTCAACTAGTTAAGTTGCAAAAAGATGCTCTAGAGAATGTTAGTTGGAAAGCCTAGAAAGGAGTGTTTTTAAAATCATGACTAAAATTAAGAGGATGACTGTTAAATACGTTAGGTTTCCCCTAAGGTCAGGTGCCATAAACTACACATTAGTCTGCATTTTCTCAGCAGGGTATTGATTACATCGCTCACAGCTAGTTGGCAGGGCTTTCCTCCTTCTCACTGGGAAATTAGTAGATAGAAAAGTGACCTGGATCCCATTAGACAGAAAAATAAATGAGAATGTGGTTCCAGGTATAGCTAGCTGTCCATCTCACCAGACCACCCACCCCCCCAAATTGTTTTCTTGTCGTGCTGGGATTGACCCAGAACCTTGTATATACTAGCAAGTTCTCTATAACTGTCCAAACCCCAACTTTGAATTCTTGATTTGGGGTTTACATTTCCTAATATTTTAAGGCTTTACTTGTATGAACTGCCCTTGACTCACTTCCTCAATCTCTTCTAAGTTTCATGAAATTAACTTTTGCCTACTAGACCCTCTACCACATTAAGACATTTCAGGGCTTTAATTTTATTTTCCCATAGAAGAACTCTGTTCTATTTTAATACTACCTGCTAAGTTAAAACTCTAGAATGTTTTCAATCTACTAATTAGTAGGTCAAGCAGAATGATGCCTGTGGGAGCCTCCCTGCACTTCCCTAGGGTTGGCCAAGGTTGGCAGCTGCACTCAAACCCATTCTTTAGGTGTCACTGCAAACTAGCTATAAATGTGTTCCATTTTCTATCATTCTCATTACTTTTCTACCAGTTCAAGATCGGGCATTTTGAGAGAATTTTTGTCCCAGTTATATGAAAATCAGACAGTAAACTGCATCAGCACTGCTCTTGTTATTGTTTTCAAAAGAAACAGTAAGCACATTGCAACCTCCTCACCGCTACCATTGACCCCAAGACACACTTCAGCTATCATGTCTAAAAAAAAAAAGCTCTAATACTAATGGTCTCAATTATCCATTCAAAAACATAGGTTGATTTATTGGATCAATAAACAAGGTCCATCTACATTTTTTGCCATGTTAAGGGATATTTATTTTCATTACTGTAATTAACTTTAGAATATTAACATTATCTTTTTTTTAAAAAAAAGGACTTTACTTTCTAAAAAATAATATAAAATAGAGTGACATAAAAAAGAAATATATAACAATGTCATTGTGTAGAATGAATAGTGTTGAGATCAAATGAACAGCAGAAGACTATATTAAATATTTTAAAAATAACCATCTTAACAACATAGAGGAGTCTCAGAGTGGTTAGACTGGTGATTACAGCCAGTAACAAGGGCCTTGGTTTACATGAAATTCAGAGGAAAAAAAACCTATAGCTATATAATTTAGAGTATCATTTTGCCAGGAGTGAATGGTAAGAAGTGAGAATATGAATATGAGAAATCCTTGTGAGTAAAGGGAGTATTACATAAATATTTGTCAAACACACTCAACTACAAAAAGCAAGTACCACTTTATATAAAATCAGACTATATAATAATGATTTAAAGAAATTGTTATTATAATAATGAGGATAGAGAGGATGGCTTAGTGGTTAAGAGCCCTACCTTCTTTTCCAGAGGACATAGATTAGATTCCTATCACACACGGCAGTTCACAACCACATATATGATAACTCCAGTTCTAGGGGATCTAACACTCTGTTCCAGTCTCTGTGGGCACCAGGCCTGAAGCACAAGCATACATGTAGATACACAACACACACATACACACATACACACACACACACACACACACATACACACACACACACACACACACACACGAAACAAGTTTAAAACTTAAAATACATTATTATAGAAATTTCTGCTGGGCATGGTAGCACATGCTTTTAATCCTAAGACTTTGACAAAAAAAAGCAGGCAAATCTATATGAGTTCAAGGTCAGCCTGGTCTATAGAATCCATTTTAGAACAGCCAGGGCTACACAGAGAAACCCTGTCTCAAAAAAGCAAAAAAAAAGGAAGTAAGAAAGGAAGAAGGGAGGGAGGGAGGGAGGGAGGGAGGGAGGGAGGGAGGGAGGGAGGGAGGACAGCCAGGGCTGTTACACAGACAAATACTGGAAAAATAAACAAAAACCAGAAGAGAAAGACTAATGATGTTTTAGAAAATGCGGGTTATTAATTTACATGTAATAAGTTCTATAACAAATTTTTATAATAATTATTTTTGTCTTTTTTTTTAGACAAATTCTCTGTAGCCCTGGCTGATCTAAAACTCTCTATGTAGACCTGGCTGGCCTTGAATTCACAAATACCCACCGACCTCTGCCTCCTGAGTACTAGGATTTAAGGCGTGTACAACCATCACCTGGCTACCTCCAAATTTTTACCCAGAATTCGACTTTACTAGCTTACACTTTCTCCCATTCATTAAACTATTACCATTTTTAAAGACTAAGCTTCTTGAAAAGAAAAAGTATCTCAGTTACTATTTAATCTGTCAACTCCTTGCATTGCTGGTCCCTCCTCCCCAGCACTGTGTCTACTTCTACCTTGTTTTCATCCTTGTTCTCAGAACATAGTTTTAAACTGATCCTTATAACTTTGGAGACCAGAGACTCCCAAATGAAACCAAGGAGGAGCAGAAGACCAGAGGTCAGATCCCAGCACCCATGTTGGGTGGCTTACAACATTCTGTGACTTCAGGTCTAGGGGCAGCCAATACCTGTAGCTTCTGCAGGATAATGGATGTGCAGTCATATCTCTTTGAGGTTTTCATCTGCCATCCCTGATAATTATAGTTTTAAGATTTTTTAAAACTTTAGTTTGTGTGTGTGTGTGTGTGTGTGTGTGTGTGTGTGTGTGTGTGACTATGTGTACAAATGCACACAGAAGCCAGAAAAATACAGTGGATCCCTTGAAGCTGGTGTCACTGGACATTGCATGCTACCTGATGTGGTTGCTAGTATCTACTCTCAGATCTCCTAAAGAGTAAGTGCTCTTAACCACCAAGGCTATGCCTACATCCCTGTTAATCATCTTTTCACAAACCTACTGGCCATTATCCTGTTATCTTTGGAGGATATGTCTCTTTAGATCCTTTGCTTATTGTAATAAAATTTCTTGAATGTCAATATTAGGGTGTATGAATTCCTTATACATTGTGTTAAAGATTTGGTAATAATTTCTACTATGATATGGATTATACCTTAGCTGTTCCAAAGCTTTTAGTTTGTTGTAATGCCACTTATTTACTATTGATTTAGTTTTCTGGACTTCTAGTGTCATATCCAAAAAATATCACATCAATCTACTACTTACTACCTCACCTGCCAATCCTCTTCTTAGTCTTCAAGAGTTACTCTCTCTCAAGTGTGACCTAAGCCTATACATGCATACATGACATCATGACATGACATTGAACACTTACTGTGTTCTGTGATGTTTGTGTTTATTGTGAAAAACAATAGAACTCATTTATCCCCCTTGGCCAATAAGATCAATAAGAAGCTTACCATTTATTGAGACAAAGACTCATTGCTGACAGACTTTATGTGTACAAGTTATCGGTAAGTCTGAGTAACTCCTGACTTGGTTCTTCATCTCATTAGGAAGTAAACAGAGCATGCATCTTTCTATAAGCAAAGATCATCTTACTTCCCAGAGAAAGTAGCCAATGCAATGTTCTGAATGAAATAAAGGGATTTTGTGTTCTAAATTATTCACCTATATTTTCCCTATTTCTTCTCATTTCCAGTTTGATCACTCATGGTTTTGGGACACCAGCAATATGTGCAGCTCTAAGCACTTTTCAAACAGTCCTCAGTGAGATGCTTAACTACTTGGAAAAGCACACTACTCACAAAAATGGTGGAGCGGCAGACTCTGGCCAAGGACATGCCAACTCGGAGAAAACTCCACTGCGGAAGGCTTCAGAGGCTGCTGTGAAAGAAGGCAAAACAGAAAAGACAGACTAATTCCATCAAACACAATCTACTTCCAGAGAGTCTTGCTGCTCCTATTTTTTTCTAATATATATATATATATATATATATATATATATATATCATTGAGGGTAACTAATTTTCAGTGGACCCAATCTTTACCCTCCCCACACCCTCCATAAAATAAAATCAAAATGGAAATGACAAAAAAAGACAAAGCTAGAAAATGGAAAACAGCAGTGTAACTGTGTGATGAAATTGTTCCTTTTAATTTTATGTTATGATAAAACTCCCTTTGTGCACGTAGTTTATTGTTCTGAATTATACACACCACAGTTGTCAAGCACTTCTGGACTTTGGAGGGGCAGCATATGCTTTGTTCACATGTAACTGATGCACTTTCTTATCCAGCTATGTAGTCAGGGATCAGAGAGCATGACCAAACTGGAGTCTGCTACCAATGGTTGCAGCTTCAGTCATCCTTGACTTAACTCCCTGTCATTCAAGAGTGCCTCTTTCCATTAAATAGGCCAACCTGAAATTCATTCACTAGTACATGTTTGGGAAACTGACAAGTTTGGTAGTCATAAACTTTTGTTCTATGAATGGACAGTAGTTCTAAATACTTGGTCACCCCAGATAACTGGATTATCCGTGCCTTGGTGGTGTTTAAAAATTCCAGAAACTGTCTCCCTTCTATCTTCCATTCTCTTCCTCTTAGGCCTCCTCCCTCATTTTTAAGAAGATATTCTGAAGACTTATATGGCACTGTAGCAAAGATGAACTCTTTCATGCCAACCTCACAGTTCAAAACATTGAATTTAGTAGGTGGGGTATATGGATACAGGAGAGGGAGCTCTGCCACTACTTTTATCTCTGTGGACTGCAATCTTGTTTTGCCTGAAAATTAAGAGACTAGGAACAGGAGCATTTCAGAGAAGTCCTGCCTCTAAGACATGGGGCCCCTTCAGAGTACTGGTGGCAATGTCTGTGTGGTTGAAGAGAAAGCCATGTTTTATCTGCATCTGTGCTGCTTCTATCTGTTCCATATATTCTGATCCTTCAGAGGCATAAAAGCATCCAGGCTATGTTCAATAAAGAAAACAGAATAATCAGAGAGAAGATCTTTACGTTTAAACCTTTATGTTTACTTTTTTTCATAGCTTCCTTGTCTTTTAGTTAAGACACTACAAATGAGATGTTCCTGACTGCAAAGGCCAGGGCTAAGTGAAAGAATATTTGGTCCGCATAAACCTGTATGTGTCAAGAAAGTTGATTGCCACCACATTGTACTAGCCTTTCTACTGTTAACAATTAAACTTCTATATAGGCAAATAAAAACATAGATCATTATGTAATAAAGGAATTATTTTTCATGTGTGGATACTCAACACTTAGTTTAGCATGAAAATACTATCCTCTCATTAACAATTTCAATTATTTTAAAATCTCTCCCATATCATAGCTTCATGGAGAACATTAGCATTTTAGACAATGAGAGGAAATATCTGGGATTTTTGTGTATAAATCAAAGAAACTATTTTTGCCTGACAATAATTCTTAAAAGTTATCTTGAATCTTGTACAGAAAAGAACCATAATTAATAAAAACTTAAAATTTTTAGATTAAATTTATTCAACAGGAGACATGCTGAGGAATTCCATAACAATGGGATTTTATAGTAACACAATAGAAGAGCTTAATTTTTTTAAAAAAAATTATAAACATAAAGAATTATGATGTTATGTGTTTAATTCCATTTTTCAAATTTTGCCATTACACATGGCTTTAATTTCTTAAATAAAATAAAGATAAAACAAAGCCAACTTTTTTAGAGCTCCAAATTTCATAAAAAAATGAGTGATGATATGTTACAAGTTCCCATTATTGTAAAATACACACACAAAATAAAAATGCTAAATACTTGATTTTAGCAAATTGTAGGAAAGTTACATCTAGATAATGTGGACTACTATTTCCTCAATGAAATTTCCATATGATTGTTTTTATTCCATTCATTATTAACAGTACACTTGTATTTAATATGACATTTTGAGATGCATACTCCTAGGAACTTGATGTAGTTATACACCATGTCAATACTCACCAGTAATCAGATGGAATGATAGATCTGGCTCATATTACCAGTCCACATCTTCACCTTTAGTTGTAACTAGTTTGCGATCTAAACACCTCAATAGGGGTGTTGTCACCTATTAGCAATGAAACAAAATGTAACTGTAACTACAGAACTTATTACTTACCAGGGTTGCGGGTGTTTTAAAAGCCTTAATGGACAGCACCCTTTCACTTAACCAGCCATTGGAACATAAATGAGTTGATGGACTGGTTCTGTTTTGAATCAACATTTATGAACATATTCTAATAGACATTGTTAATACCAGTTTTTCCTTGTATATAATAGGTACCTAACACCTTTTAAATAAATGAATAAATTAATGTGTGTTTGTTCTTTGTCCAAAATGGGCCAAAGGACCTTCTAACTTTTTGATTTTCTCTTTCTTTGCTCAATGCTTCAATTGAGCTTGATTTCTTCCCCCATGGTCATTTGTGTCAAAATTTTATTTGGAAAAGAAAAACTTTTCATGATAGCTCATTAGTTGCATATAGATATGTTTAATATGGAACTCTATGGAAGCTTAGTTAGATATTAAAATTTCTATTAAAATCAAGTGAGAATATTTTCATAGTTTAAAGAAGATAGCTAGCATAGTATGGCTTTCCAAGTTATAAGTAATAAATAAGTCTATCCAAATTAACTATTACTCAGATAAAAACAATTTTTTGGTTGAGTAAGTTGTTTTTATACAATGACATGCTGGCTTTACTGCTGTTTATATACCACAGCCATAGCTATTTTACCATCGGACCTAAGCTTGATGGCTCTAGAAAAATAAACAAAAACTCTAAATTACTCTCTTCTTCTCTCTAGAAAGATTAGACCATGGAAAGATGCTGATCTTCCCCCTCTGTCTCTGTAGATTCCTTATTACTGAGAGTATTTTCTCCTAGGCCTTACAGGCTCTCCATTTACCATTTCCTGAGGGATGTGTAACAGGTGAGGCTGAACTTGACAGTGAGAAGCTGTAAGCACCCTCATGTAATGGTGACAATGATGATAAGAATTTCACCTTTTGCTACCTGGTGCTTTTGAGATAAATATGCCAATAAATTATCCTTAATGATAATGAGTAAAAAAACCAGAATCTATCTTCTCATATTTTCTTCCTTTGTGCCTCTTTGTAAGCATATTAGACAAGTGAAATATTGTAAACTGAATCAAACAAGGAGTGTGATATCTTTTACCAAAGGTGAGCCAATGTATGAGAGAGGGAGCAAAGCATTCCGAGGACAAGCTACCTGGGATTAAACCATGATTCTTTGCTTCATATATTGTAACCTTGAACAAACTGTTGAACCGTTCCATGCCTTTGACACTTCCCCCTCTGCAAACTGCAGATAAATTATAACAGTCATCTACTCACTCCTACAATTACTATAAGAACTGCTTATCTCCAAACAAGAAAAGATTAGTGTTTTATGAGTCTTTAATACCTAAAATATGAACAACTGATTTTTACTCAGATATCAGTTTCTTGTCAATTTACAAAGCCTATTCTATGCCAAGTAATTTTCTAAAGACTAGAGATATAGAAGGAAGTTGAACTACATCCCAGTTTGCATGACTGATACCCATCTTCGAAATGTGGGAAGTCTTCTAGCACAAACAAATACAGAATATTACAGTACCAAGCTGACTAAACTCTAGCAAATGGAAGCGGGAGCCAGGAAGTAAATTTAAAGAAGAAGGTTGCCATAAGGAATGAAGAAAAGTGAAAATAAGAACAAAGGAGAAATGCTGGTTCTGGGAGAACTTAAATGCAAAAACACTTAGGGGAAGGATGCTGTGCAGATGGCAGCAGACTCCTTTTCTATTTCCAGTTATGCCTACCTGCTTCCTCTATTTGGCAGTAATACAGATTTTGGCGACACTATGTCAGAAAAGAAGTGTGCACAAAAAGAATGAAGACAGCAAGAGGTGAATTTCTATACATGTTTTCAGTTTCAAACCTGAAGCACCTTCCCACCTTAGAAGGCTGAGATATGGTTTAATGTTAGGGCACTGACATACCATTTCAGAAGCATGGAGTTAAATCCCTGGAACCCTAAACAACCATTCAGCCTTAGACTCTCAGAAGCTTATGAGTGAAAGACTTGTCCAAAAGGATAGTTATGTTGTACACAGAGACGCAAAAGCACACACACACACACACACACACACACACACACACACACAAGAACAGAAAATAGCTTAGTGGTTTGGGAAAGAGAGGAAGGAGACTTTTAAACAGGGTTGGTATCACTGAATCTTTGATATAATGCCACATACTAGGGGTGAGTTTGGGTTTTGCAGCTAATGACAAAGGGGACGTCTTACTACCAGGGGAAAGGTTAAGATAAACAAAACTAAAACAAAAGCCCCATATCAAGCACAGTAAAAGGCCAGCCAGTTATGATGCGATTCCATATGAGTGGTTCTTACAGAGCCTCAGAAATCCCTCTAAATATTCTCACCATGATGCAGATAGACTGAGAAGCCAGTGGGTGCAAGGAGGAGCAAAGAAGCGGCAATTTCTGTGTCAAGCTCATCAGGAAGCAAGCCAGAAAGCTGAGGAAGATGCAGAGTCTGCACAGATACAGGCATGTGCCCAACCCAATACATGACAGAAATGTAGAAAATCCTCTTGGATTTCAAAAGAAGGGCATGAATACAGTGGTTAAGAGCACTGACTGTTCTTCTGGTGGACCTGAGTTCAATTTCTAGCATCCACATGGCAGTTAACAACTGTCTGTAATTCCAAGATCTAACACCCTTACACAGTTATACATGCAGGCAAAACACCAATTCACATAAAAAAATAAATATTAAAAAAGTAAGGCTGGAAAAAATGAGATTACTATTAGTTAATTACTATGCCGAATGATAGAAGAATGGGACAGTGCAATTAAAGTTAGTGAAAGCTGAGAAGTTTTGGACAAGAGCCTTCTTATTTGTGGTCTTTGCATGAACTTCTAAAATCCACTTCAAGTCTTTATGAGGAAGATGTTTTTGAAGAATTAGAGTATCCTACTTTTGGTCATGTAAAAAGCTAGAGGCTCAAGATTTAAACTTCAGGGCTGGAGAGATGGCTCAGCGGTTAAGAGCACCGTCTGCTCTTCCAGAGGACCCGTGTTCAATTCCCAGCACCCACATGGCAGCTAACAACTGTCTGTAGTTCCAGTTCCAGACAAATACCAAGGCAAATAAATAAATAAATAAATAAATAAAGTAAGTTTAAAAAAAAAAAAAGATTTAAACTTCATTTTCTTCTGGATGGATGCTTGTTAGAACTGGTGGCCTGCTGGACCATATTTTCTCTTTCTTATTCTTCCCAACTCTAATTATTGTTTCTTATGGATAAAATCTAATTAGAAATCTGCTGGACTCTTGTAAATTTTTAGCTTTTTTTTAAAAGAATATTTATTTTATTTATTATGTATACAGTATACAAAAGAAGGTACCAAATGTCATTATAGATGGTTGTAAGCCACAATGTGGTTACTGAGAATTGAACTCAGGACCTCTGAAAGAATAGTCAGTGCTCTTAACTTCTGAGCCATCTCTTCACCCCAAAAATTTTTACCTTTATATGGAAACATTAAAAAATAAATAACAATATAGATAAAACAATCATGACTAATGAAAGAACTGCTGGAGATATCACAAAGCTCTACCTCAAATTGCACTACAAAGCTATAACAAAACAGCACGATACTGGAACAAAACAGATGCATTGGTCAATGGGATCAAGTTGAAGACCCGTATATAAAACCACATACCTATGGACATTTGATTTAAGAAGAAGGAGGAGACCTTGAATAAGGATATACAGGGATGAAAAAAAAATTCAGAGGGAAAGATGAACACAAAGAAAATATAGGTGTAGCAATCTTATTTGTATTTCTTCCCTTGATAAGCCATGCCTATCATTCTTATCCTCTGTATAGTTATTGTGGTTTTCTTTTTTGATAAATACAAAATAAAGAAGGAAGAAAAAAAAAAGAAGAAGGAGGAGGAGAAGAAGAAAAAGGAGCCACCACCAGAAATACACACTGGAAAGTAGGCATCATCTTTAATACTTGGTGGTGATCAAACTATATGGCTGCATGTAGAAGAATCTAAATAGATCCATAGTTACCACCCTGAGCAAAATTCAACTTCAAATGGATCAAAGATCTCAACATAAAACCAGTTACACTGACCCTGATAGGAGAGAAAGTGGAGAATCATCTTGAATACATTGTTCAGAAAGACTTTCTGAACAGAACACCTTTAGCACAGATACTATGGTCAACAGTATCTGTGGGAACTAATAGAACATAAAAGCTTCTGCACAACAAAAAACACCATCACTTGAACAAAGTGGAGACTATGGAATGGAAAAAAAAATACTAACTGCACAGGCATATCCAAATATACATAAAAATTTCAAAAAACTTTATTCCAAGGAAACAAATAACCCAGCTTAAAAAAAATAGAGTACAGACCTAAACAGATACTTCTCAAAACAGAAAATTCAAATGACTGAGAAGCATTTAAAGAAATGTAGAAATGTTCAAAACTCTTAGCAATCAAAAATTGTGAATCAACCAATCTTAGAATTCATCTTACAACCATTAGGATGGTAAAGACCAATATAACAAATAACAGCCCACTTGGGCAAGGATGTGAAGTAAGGGGAAGACTTATCTATTATTTGAGTGTAAACTTGGACAGCCACTATAGAAATTAGTGTAATGGTGCTCACTTAAGCATTACATATACTAAAATTGGAACAATACAGAGAAGATTAACATGGCCCCTGCACAAGAATAAGACACAGATTCATGATGAATTCCATATTTTTACAAAATTAGATTTAAACAATATCTATCAACAAGCCTTATAGAAAACACTACAAGGGAACTCCAACCTAAAGAAACTAGATACACCCACAAAGCCACAAGCAATAGATAATCCCATGGAATAAAACCCCAAAGAAGGGAAACAGACACATACACACACACTGCCACCAGAAATAACAGAAAATAACAACCACTGGTCATTAATGTCCCTTAATAGCAATGAACTCAATTCACCTATATAAAGACACACGCTAACCCAACAGGTAAGAAAACAGAATCCATTCTTCTGCAGCATACACAAGACACACCTCAACTACAAAGAAGACACAGCCTCATAGTAAAGTGTTGGAAAAAGATTTTCTAATCACATGGACTTAAGAAACAAACTGGTGAAGTTATCCTAACATCTAACAAAATAGACTTTAAATTACATTCAACCAAAAGAGATAAGAAAAGACAATACTTACTATCTCCGGAAAAATTCATCATGATGAAATCTCAATACTGAACATTTATTCCCCAATATAAGGGCACCCACATATGTAAAGAAAGATTTCTTAAGTTTGGAACTCACACCAAATTCCATACACTAATAATGGGAGATTTCAATTCCCCACTCTCACCAATGAATAAGTCAACCAGACAGAAACTTCACAGAGAAATGAGGGAGCTAACAGATGTTATGACTCAAATGGACTTAACAGATATATGCAGAACATTCCACCAAATACCAAAGAATATACCTTTTTCTCAGCACCCCATGGCACTTTCTCAAAAATTGGCCACATAATTGGTCATAAAAACAAATATAAGAGAAATGCAAATCAAAATAACTTTGAGATACCACCTTTCACCTGTCAGATTGGCTAAGATAAAAGACACAGATGACAGCCTATGCTGGAGAGGTTGTGGAGCAAGGGGAACACTCCTCCATTGTTTGTGGGAGTGTAAGTTGGTTCAGCCACTCTGAAATGCAGTATGGCAATTTCTCAGAAAACTGGGAATCAATCTCCCCAAGGATCCAGCAATATCATTTCTGGGTGTATACCCTAAAGATGCACATTCGCACTCCAAAGGCATTAGCTCAACTATGTTCAGAGCAGCATTATTCGTAATAGCAAGAACCTCGAAACAACCTAGATGCCTCTCAAGTGAAGAATAGATTAACAAACTGTGATACACAATGTAGTACTACTCAGGAGTAAAAAAAAAATCATATCCTAAAATTTGCAGGCAAATGGATGGATTTGGAGGTATCTCAAACCCAGAAAGATAAACAGGAGATGTACTCACTCATTAGTGTACTCTAAACAAAAAAGCAAAAAGCAAAGTATATCCAAGTTGCAAACCACAACCACTGAGCAGCTTGGGATCTGATACACCTTGGACTGGCACCTTGGATCCCACTCTCTCTAGAGGAACACCTGTCTCAGTCTTAATATTGGGGTGAGAAAACTGGATGTGCCAGGAGTGGATGCTGAACTGAGCCATATTGGGACCTTGGGACCTCCTGCCCTTGCTAGGAAGGAGATGGGAAGATGTGGAGAAGAGAGAGTGACTGGAGGGTGTGGGAGGGCGAAGAGACCTTGAATAAGTAAGGATATACACAAATGTGACTTTAATCATAATAAAAAATAACTAAAAAATAAAGTGGCTTATTTATATGTTAAAAAACAAATATAAATAGATTTTTAAACAATGGGAATAACCCTTTGTATCTTATCAGATCTCCACGAACTAAAAAAAGTTAGAGTTCAAAAACAACACAAACCACAGAAAGCCTACAAACCCATGGAAACTGAACATCTCCCAACTGAACCACCTCTGGGTCAAGGAAGAAGTAAAGAAAGAAATTAAAGACTTCCTGGAATTCAGTGAAAGCAAATTCGCAAACTACCCAAAGTTATGGTACCCAATGAAAGCAGTGCTAAGAGGAAAATTAATAGCACTGGGTGCTTGCATTAAAAAAAGAAAAAATTGGAGAAATCTCACACAAGACCTAACAGTTCAGTTGAAAGGTATAGAACAGATAGATGGAAACTCATCAAGAAGTAGATGGAAGAAAAATAATTAAACTCAGGGTTGAAATCAGTAAAATTGAAACAATGAAAACAATACAAAGAATCAATGAAACAAAGAATTGGTTCTTTCAGAAGGGCAACAGCATAGACAAACCCTTATCCAAACTAAGCAAAAGGCAGAAAGAGAATATCCAAATTAAGAAAATCAAAAATGAAAAGGGGGACATAACAGACAATAAGGAAATCCAGAGAATTATTATGTCATACTTCAAAAACCTGTACAAAATTGGAAAATATAAAAGAAATGAATAGCTTTCTGGAAAGATACCACTTACCAAAATTAAATCAAGAACAAATAAACAGCCTAAGTAGACCTGTAATCCCTAAGGAAATAGAAGCAATTTTTAAAGGTTTCCCAACCAAAAAAGCCCAGGGTCAGATGGTTTCTGTGCAAAATTCTACCAGAGTTTCAAAGAACTAACATCAATACTTCTCAAATTGTTCCACCCAGAGAAACAGAAGGAACATTGCCAAAATCTTTTTATGAGGCTACAGCCACTCTAATACCCAAACCACACAAAGACGTAACAAAAAAAGAAATTTACAAACTAATCCCTCTTATGAATATTGAAGCAAAAAATTCAATAAAATCCTGGCAAATCAAATTCAAGAGCATATTTTAGAAAGTATCCACATGATCAAGTAGACTTTATCCCAGTGATGCAGGAATGGTTGAACATAAGAGAACATAATGATTGTCAATGTTATTCATCATATAAACAACCTGAAAGTAAAAAATCACATGATCACCTCATTAAATGCTGAAAAAGTCTTTGACAGAATCCAATACTCCTTTATAATAAAGGTCCTAGAGAGTTCAGGGATACAGGGAAAATACCTAAGCATAATAAAGGCAATATACAGCAAGCTGACAGCCAACATCAATCTAAATGGAGAGAAACTCAAAGCAATTTCACTACAATTGGGAACATGACAAGGCTGTCCACTCTCCCCATATCTATTCAATATAGTTCTTGAAGTTTAGCTAGAGCAATACGACAACAAAAGGTGGTCAAGGGGATACAAATTGGAAAGTAAGAAGTAAAGCTATCTCTATTTGCAGATGCTATGATAGTATACATAAATGACCCCTCAAAATTCTAACTCCTACAGCTAATAAAAACCTTCAGCAATGTAGCAGGATACAAGATTAACTCAAAGAAATCAATAATCCTTTTATATACAAATGATAAAAGAGCTGAAAAAAATCAGGGAAACCTCTCCCTTTACAATAGTTGCAAATAACATCAAATATCTTGGGGTAACTCTAACCAGAGAAAGATCTGTATGATAAAAATTTAAGTCATTGAAGACAGAAAATAAAGAAGCTATCAGAAAATGGAAAGATCTTCTACACTCTCGAGTAGGTAGGATCAGCATAGTAAAAATGGCAATCTTAACAAAAGCAATCAACAGATTCAATGCAATCCCATCAAAATCTTAACACAATTCTCCACAGTTCTAGAAAGAGCAATACTCAGCTTCATATGGAAAAATAAAAAAAAAAACTCAGGATTGTCAAAATTAATCCTGTTTAATAATAGAACTTCAGAAGCTATCACCACCCCTTACTTTAAGCTATTGTACAGAACTACAATAATCAAAACAGCTGGCATAAAAATAGACTTGTGGATCAATGGAATCTAATCAAAGACCCTGACACTAATTCACTTATCTACAAAACTTGATTTTTGACAAAGAGGCCAAAAATAAACAGTGGAATAAGATGGCATCTTTAACAAATGGTTCTGTCATAACTGAATGTTGGTATGTAGAAGAATGCAAATCAATCCATATCTATCATCCTGTAGAAAATGCAAGTCTAGGTAGATCAAAGACCTCAACATAGACTCAGCTACACTGAACTTGACAGAAAAAAGTGAAAAAACACCTTGAATATACCACTTTCTAAATCTAGCAACAGTAGAATTAATACTGAGAACATCAATTAATAAATGGGACCTCCTGAAACTGAGGACATGGTCAATAAGACAAATGAAAGCCTACAGAATGGAAAAAGATCTTCACCAAACCTACATGGACAGAGGACTGATCTTTAAAATATATAGAAAACTCAAGAAACTAGAGAACAACAACAAAATAATCCAATTAAAAAATGGGGTGTGGAGCTAAATAGAGAATTCTCAACAGAAGAATTTCAAATGGCTGAAAGACACTTAAAGAACTGCCCAACATCCTTAGACATCAAAGAAATGCAAATCAAAACATAGTGAGATACCATCTTACACCTGTCAGAATAGCTAAGATTAAAAACACAAATGACAGCCTATGCTGGAGGGCATGTGGAGCAAGGGGAACACTCCTTTATTGCTGGTGGGAATGTAAACTTGTACAGTCACTTTGAAAATCAGTATGGCTGATGCATATGGATAGAGCAGTCAAGATAAGATAAATAAATTTAGAAAAATGTGGTACATTTACACAGTGGGATATTACACAGTTGTAAAAAAATGAGTAATTTGCATAGGTAAATTAGTGTAGTGGTTCCTCAGAAATCACAGCATTATTCACAATAGCCAGAACCTGTACGCAACCTACATGCCTTTCAACTGAAAAGTAGATTAAAAATTTTGATATAGTTACACAATGGAGTACTACTCAACAGTAAAACCAAAATGACATCCTAAAATTTGCAGGCAAATAGATGGATCTGGAGGTTATCATACTGAGTGAGGTGACACAGACTCAGAAAGATAGACATGGTATGTGCTCACTCGTTAGTGGATTTTGGACATAAAGCAAAGGATAACCAGGTTATAATTAACCACCCCTATGGTGTTAGGTAGTAGGAGGAACTCAAGAGAGACATTCCCCCTGGGAAGGGGAAATAAAGATCTCTTGAGTAAATTGGAATCATACTGGGAGAGAGAGTAAGGGGAGGTGAGAAGAGAACAGAAGAAAATGAGATGTTTTAGTGAGGGAACAACAGAGAGAACAAAAATATAGATATCTTGATAAAGGCAGCCATTGTGGGGATAGAGAGAAACTTGGTGCCAGGGAAATTCCCAAGAACTCACAAGATAACTCCTAGAACTCCAAGTGTTAGTAGAGAGGGTGGCTAAACTTGCCTTTCACTATAATCAAAGTAATGACCACCCTAATTGCCATTACAGAACCTTCACCCAGCAACTGATGGAAGCAGATGTAGAGATTCATAGCGAAAGATCTGCTCTAGTTCAAGGACCAGCTGAAGAGAGGTAGGAGAGATTATATGAGCAAAGGGATTAGGATGACCCAAGTTACTGGAGGAGCTCACTGACTCTAAAACGACAGCTGAGGAATCTTCATGGAAAGGAACAAAGCACACTGAATGTAGATGACAATGGAATGATGTGGAAAGTTTGTGGAGCCTCTTGCAGTAAGACCAAAGTTTATTCCTGGTGCATGAACTGGCTTCTCAGAGCCCATTCCCTATATAGGACCACCTAACTCAGCCTTGATACTGAGGAGAGGGGCTCATATCTACCTAAACTGGATATGCCAGGCAGAACTAACTCACCTTGGGAGTCCTTGCCCTCCCTGGAGAATGGATGAGGTGATGGGGTTGGTAGAGGCTTGGGGAGGACTGTGAGTTGGGGAGGGAGGGGGGTCAGTGGTGGGTATAAGAAAACAATTTAAATAAAAAAACAAGTTAGTGTAGTGGTTCCTTGGGAAGATGGAAAATCAATCTCAAGATTCAGCTATACCACTCTTCATCATATATCCAAAGATTCTTAATCCTACCACAGAGACACTTGCTTAGTCATATTCATCGCTGCTCTATTAATAATAGTCAGAAATTGAAAACACCCTAAATGTCTATCAATGGATGAATAGATAAAGAAAATATAGTATGGAGCTAGAGGGATGGCTTAGTGGTTAACAGCACTGACTGCTGTTCCAGAAGTCCTGAGCTCAATTCCTAGCAACCACATGGTGGCTTACAACCATATACAGTGGGATCTGATGTCTTCTTCTGGCATAAAGTTATACATACAGATAGAGCAGTCAAGATAAAATAAATAAATCTTTTAGAAAAATGTGGTACCTTTACACAGTGAAATATTACTCAGTTGTTTAAAAAATGAAATCTTAAGTAAATGAAGGCAGCTAAAAAACCATCCTGAGTGAAGTAGCATACTAATAGAAAGACAAACATAAAATATGTTCTCTTATATGTAGATATTAGCTATTAAGTCAATGATAACCAAGCTACAATTCCTAGAACCACATAAGTTAGGTGTAGTGTAAGGGACTGGGTGGTACAGATAAATATGCCTAGAAAAGAGAAATAAAATAGTTGTTGATGTGTGGGTTGGGACTGGAATGGCAACATCAAGTGGGAAAGAACACAGAAGAAAGGGCAAGTGAGAGAATATGAGGAGACATAGCTAAAATTAAATTTAGAGTAGACGTTTCCTAAAACATATACATGGATGAAGGCTAACTGAATGAAATTGTTAATTAATGGGTAATAGAGAGTCCCAGTTAAACATCTCTTGTCAGTAATGAAGCTTCCAATACCATCTAATTGGATTATAGGCAAAAGGAGACCATAGGAATCTCTACATAACCATGGTTGTTGTCAAGACAACAGGTTGCTTTCCACAAACTGACAGCAGGACCCATTGTTGAATGCAAAGCCAACATAACTCATTGAAGATGGAGAAGTAGAGCTGGCACCTATCCAGAGCCTTTGATCCTACATGCTTTCCTCACTTTCAATAGTGGGGTCAAAAATATTAATACACTTCTAGGAATTCGAAATAACTCAAAATTTTCATTGAAAAGGCAGAAATAAAAATTTTAAATCAATATGCCCACCTAAGTTATTTCCAGATGGATTCTAAGTTTTCCAATATACTGCTCTTCAATAATTTTTGTTGTTTTAGATTTTGGATTTGTTTGTCTGTTTTCTTTTTGTTTTTCAAGACAGGGTCTCTCTGTGTAGCCGTGATTGTCCTGGAACTCACTCTGTAGGCCATGTTGGTCTCAAACTCAATCGATTTACCTGCCTCTAACTCCCTGCTGGGATTAAAGGTGCACACAATCACAGCCCAGCACTATTGCACAGCCTTAATTACATCTTTCTTGTCAAGAGCTATTTGGAAAAGGGTACTAGGGCATGATATAAATTTATTTTAAATCTTTCAAGTCCAGTGTTACTGCTGTCAGTGTAAGCTAGTATAGACCTAAATTCTTGATTTTTTTTTCATCTCACCCCAGGCTCATTTTCCCTAAGTGATGCTATCTAGCACTGTAATCCAGTCAAATCATTTTATATTAAAACATTGACATTCATCTATCATGATCAATTTTTGCCTTTGCACTGGGTATGTCCTATATCACCATTTAAAAATTCTTTCTATAGAGAATTTCATGAAAATGTCACAGGTCATACAGTCTCTGTCTCACTGCTGCACAATGTGAAAAGAGTTGTATGCAGTATGTGAGCAAATAGCCACAAATAGGTTCTGTTGTATATATTTTGAGGGAGAGCTGAATAAATATTTGGTTACCCTACAAAAGACACCAACTACAGAACATAGAAACAATTGACCCTGTATAGCTTAGTGTACCAGTTAATTTGTGGGAGTGATTTAGAGAAGCATGGGTAAAAGGTTACTTACAATAACATGGAGGACACAAAGGTGGCTGCATCATTGGAAAACTTCCACAAGTTTTAACTGGTAAAATGTACATCCCTGAGGTACCCTGTATATGTGTATGCAACTTGGCAGAGTAGAAACTCACCTCTTCCAGACAATTGCTGCTACTTTTATAACCTTGAGGACAGGCTTTGTAGATTTTATAAGCTACAAATGTTTTCTGAACCTTGCCAGTCTTTTTCCTTGGTCCAGGAGGGAGTGTTTTAAGTCTCACAAAATAGCTACATGATCAGCTCCTATGAGTTATCACCTAAAAATCCAGCAGTGGGCTGGACTGGGGACTGTAATTTCACAACTTCTGACTTAGATCAAACTTGGGGCACTTGATGCCAATGTGACTAAAGTCTCTTGACTATAGTGGCAGGAATGTTATTTGCCACTTAGGGGTTTTACTAATAAAAATAGTCATGTGGTGGTATATTTAATAAAAAATAACATGAAGTATCAGAACAGAGCCAAGTTATGAAGGCCAGGTAGTGGTGACACACACCTTTGATCCCAGCACTTTGGAGGTAGAGATCTCTGGATATCTGTGAGTTCAAGGCCAAACAGAGCCAGGCAATGATGGAGCCCACCATTAATCCTAGCTCTAGGAACATTGAACCAAGAAGTAAAATAGCTAAGATGTAAAATAAATATAATGCAAGAGAAGACAGAAGCCCACCTCTTTTGTCTGTGTCCCCAGACAGTCTGAGGGCTCACAAAATTTGGACCTACCCTGTTCAGCCTGAGGAACTGGTTGAGTGAAAATTGGATGTGATTTGTTCCCTGTCTCTCTGATTTTTTTTCAAGTTCTGTTCTGTTCACAGTGAAGTGACTGATGTTCCAGTCGCAGAACAAGAATTCTCAGCCATGCCACTACTTACATTTTGAGTCTAGTGTTTCTTTATTGTGGAAGCTGCCATGTGAACTGTAGGGTGTTATCATACATTCTTGGCTTGGGTGCAATATATACCCTTAGCCTCTATCCCAACTGACAAACAAAATTATGTCCAGATACTATAAAATCATTCCATGTTTCTTTAAAGCCTACTGTCTTAGAGATGGCTTAGACACAAGCCACAAGACTAGTTCCTGAATGGTCACAAAAGCACACATTATTACTATGACCTTAAGTTCTATGATGTTAAATTGTTGAAGCATATGGTGGAAATAACAGAAAGATTTTTTATTGTTGTTTATTCTAGCTTAACACAAAGCCAATAAATTCTAGATTATTCTATCTCCTACATTCTAAATTCATAAACAATATTAATGTCCTTACAATCAACAACTTCAAACTGTGCATACATTAGCACATAAATTCCTAACCAGTCTCCTCTCTCACCAATTTTTTATATTGATTTTTTTTGTGTTTGCCAAATGTTACTTTAAGTGGTTGCCCAAAGTAGAAACTTGTTAGTCATCATAAATATATTTCTTTTTCTACTTTATCCTAAAGTTAATCATTACATGATTTAAAAAATTAGTACCTTAGTGTTCTGATTAATTAAATTTTAGGTCCTATTGGTAGACTATATAAGGTAGTTAATCTCTCAGTTGAACATACCAGCAGCTCACAACAGTATTACTCTAATAACGTTGTAACAGGGATCCTCTCTCCAATTGTGTTATTTCCTTGTTCTACTTTGCATACTGAAGGGCATCATTCTGTAAAGTAAATCTAGTTTGCCTATTCTATAACACTTTTCATGACTATATCCTTATAATAAAGTCCATCACTTGTACATGATTCTAAGTTTCCTTTAATATTGCCCTTTACTCTTTCCCCCAATTTCCTCCAATATTTCTTGCATCCCTGAATCTCCTGATGGTGATTTCTACATATATATGCATTGACACTCCATGATTCAGCCACATGAGGATTCTTTGAATTTCTAAACATTCTCATGTCTAATATTTTTCCAATATAGTACTCTTAAATTGACGCACTATGCACTACATCATCTGCCTCATGTTCCAGCTCCTTATTTTTGCCCAGTCAACTTGTAAATCAGAAATCCATTTCAGTTCCCTTCATTTTGTTTCATACTGTGCTGCTTGTTGGGTGGCATGCTGAGGAATAATCCTTTTGTACACTATGGAGATTAGTCACTCAGACTGGTTTAATAAAATTCCGATTGGACAGTACCCAGGCAGGAAGTATAGGTGAGATGACCAAACTAAGAATGCTGGAAAGAGAAAGGCAGAGTTAGGAGTCATCAGTGAGATATAGAGGAAGCAAGAAGAGAATGTCATACTGAGCAAAGGCACAAAGCCACATGACTAAACATAAATAAGAATTATGGATCAATTTAAATGTAAGAGATAGTAACAAGCCTAAGCTACCAGCTGAGCATTTATAATTAATATAAGTCTCTATGTGGTAATTTGGGAAGCAGCTGCTGGATATTTGGGAGCTACTGGTGGGATAGAAACTTATGATTAATTACAGTGGCATAATTCAGCATTGAGTTGGTACTACACTTTTTTTTTAAGACAGGGTTTCTCTGTGTAGGGTTGACTGTCCAGATACTTGATCTGTAGACCAGAATGACCTTGAACTCACAGAGATCTTCCTGCGTCTGTCTTTTCAACCCTGGGATTAAAGGGATGCACCATTACTTCCTGGCAAGTATTATACATTTTTGTAAGTCACAAGTCTAGCCAAATGTTGATTGGAGGATTAGGTGTACTGATGCACATCTTTAATCCCAGAACTCTTGAGGCATAGGCAGGCAAAGCTGTGTGGGTTTGGGTCCATCCTGATCTACATAACAAGTTCTAGGCTAGCCAAGAATACATAATGAGGCCCTGTGGGTAAGACAGAGAAAGGAAGGAGGGAAGGAAAGAAGGGAAGGAAGGGAGAAGAAAGGAAGGAAAAAAAGGAGGAAGGAAGGAAGGAAAAAAGGAAGAGGGAAAGTTGGAAGGGGAAGAAAGAAAGAAAGGAGGGAGGAAGGGAGAGAGGAAAGGAAGGAAAATAGACTGGATTCTGTTTATATGTTTGTAAGGTTATACTAATTATCAGACAGTCTTGCTGATTTCTGTAGATTCTCAGGAAAGTCAACTTCCAACTCATGTCAAAACTCACCTTAGAGCTGTAAGACTAAAGGTTCCTATGTCCCTGCTGGTTGCCATCAGATATCAGCAGAAGCTCCTAGATGCTAACTCTGAACTTAGTTCACTTGGATAATTACACCTTCAAGGTCAGAAGCAGTTCACTGAACCAAGACATAGCTTTTAAAGGGATTTTATCATTAGTCTGTATCCACCTTGATGATCTCCTTCCAATCAACAGTAAATAAACTTACTAGAAGTACTAATTGCATCTGTAAAATGATTTTACTATGCAATGTGACAGAGTGTAATACCACATCCAGTCTCAATCCTAGGGAATCAAATGGGAAACCTTGACAATTCAACTTTGAAAGTATGCCTACCAGGAACACTCCTTTTGTCTCCCTACACTGGTTGATCTTCATCCATTATTTTTTCATGCTGCCATTTAATCTTTGTTATGTCACTTAGTAAAGATATTTTTTATTTTAATTAGGCTAACTATCTCTCCTTTTAGATGATTTTTCAGTTCTACAGTAGCAAAATGAAAATATAATATTTATAACATGTTGTTTTAAAGATAATAGTAGCATTTAACAGATAATAAGTTCCCAGAGATGATAGCTCTTAGTATGTTTGAAAGTATTGGAATTATTCATTTAATTAGGGTTTCTTGTTTGTTTTTTTTTTTTAAGTGTGAATGTTTGGGTTTTGTTTGTTTGTTTTTCACACAGAGTCCCTCTATAAATATATTTAGTCTTTTAAAAGAAACTCTAACATAGCTTGTCCATCACTGCTTTGTCAACACCCGCCCAGTAAGCAATAAGTGCTTTTTGCAGCAAAACCATCCCTCTAGCCCAATAATGACTTTACTGAATCTAGAAGCTTTGAAGGAAAATCCTTTTGCCATTATCAAAATAAAGACATATTAAATTTATTTATTTGATCAACAAATATCTATTGAGAAGTCAATGTACTCTGATCATTATGAGACGTAGTAGAAAGCTCTGTATATGTTTGGTATTAAAACATTATTCTTTTCATTCTTCTGTTTTATGTCTTGCTTCTTTAAAAATCAAGTTAATTTTATATTCTAAGTCTAAGGCTTATGCTCGCTAGCTATTGATGCATCTGTTTTTCTTTTAGATTTTGGGCATTGGACTTTCTCTCTTCTTGATTCCATCTCTTAAGTGCTGGGTTACACACACAGCTAGCAATTTTCATTATGTACTTATTTCTGAGTAAACCCTCTCAGATGAGAGAGGATTTATTTTATGCATTTACTTATTTATTTGTATCCCCCAGATGTTTAAAATTTCAAATAAATTTCAGAAACTTATAAAAGAACAAAATATCAACATAATGGCTAATATCAAAAACAGAAGTGACAGCTCATGCTGGAGGGATGTAGAGCAAAAAGAACAACCCTCCATTGCTGTTGGGAGTACAAGTTTGTACATTCACTTCGGAGTCAGTGTGGTAGTTTCTCAGAAAACTGGGAATCAATCTACCTAAAGACCCAGCTATACCAATCTGTGGCATATACTCAAATGATGTTCAATCATACCACAAGGACACTTGCTCAACTATGTTCATAGCAGCTTTATCTGTAAAGCCAAATTTGGAAACAACCTAGATATTCCTCAGCTGAAGAATGGATAAAGAAAATGTAGTATACTTATACAATGGAGTATTACACAGCTGTTAAAGACAATGACATCAGGAAATTTGAAGACAAATAGATGAAAATAGAAAAAAAAATCATTGTGAGATAATCAAGGCCCAGAAAGACAAATATGGTATGTATTTATTTATAAGTGGATATTAGCTGTAAAATAAAGACTAATTATCCTATAATCCACAAACACAGAGAGACACGTAACAATGAGTGTTCAAGGAGCAATATCTAGATCTCAATGGGAAAAAGAAGTAAAAGAGATTTTGTGAATGTACTGCAGGTAGGTGAGAATGAAAACAAAAGCAATCAGACCTAGGAGAGGGGACAGTACTTAGAGAGACTGTAGGAAAGGGAGGGGGCATTTGGGGATTAAGTAAAGGCCTAGATCAAGGAAATGTCCCAGGAATCTACAAGAATAACCCCCAACTAAGACTCCTAGCAATAGTGGATTCATAGCCTGAACTGCCCATCTCCCGTGAATAGGCAGAATTCAAGTGCAGGGATTGGATATCAACCCAGCCACATACCCTTTGACATACAGTCTGTCCTGTCTATGGGATATGCTGGGGTAAGGGTGGCCTAGAGATTAAGGAAAGGGAAACTGTGGATGGGATGTATAAATAGATAGATAGATAGATAGATAGATAGATAGATAGATAGATAGATAAAAACAAAATACCAGAAACTAAAAATGACTTAAAAGGACAAAGTCCAGTGGATATTGAGTTACAAAATGAAACCATATATAAAAAAAATAAAGAATACGAAGTGTATTTGTTATTGGTGACTCTGCCACAAATATGACCCTGAGCTTGCTCACAACTATAAAGTGAAAGGTTTGAGAATTTAATTTTATTTTCTCTGTTTGTGTTCAAGAATATCCAAAACAATTGCTCAAAAATACAGCTATTTCTTACATATCTGTCTTTGGGACTAACATCTTTTCATTAGATTAACATTTGTCAGCCACAATGACCCTGACACCTTGCAAAGATAATTTCGCTATGTGTGGCTGTGTAGTACACTACACACCAGACAACCATAGCAGTCTCCCAACTATGACAACTGAATGTTCAATTGCCTGTTGTCCAGGGAAAAACAACCTATGTCTCTGTAACTCCATGCCTTGCACACAAAGAGGTCATCTCTTTGGGCTGGAGATGGGACTGGAAAGTTAAGACTACTGGCTTCTCTTCATACATAGCTCAGGTTCAATTCCCAGTATCCACATGGCAGTCACAACAGTTTGTACCTCCACTTCCAGGGGATCTGGTGTCCTCTTCTGGCTTCAATGGGCACTGAACACCCATGACATACAGATGCAGATGCAGACAAAACACTTATAAGCATAAAAAAAATAAATTCTCTGAGACAATTGATATCATATCAAAGCACTTTTGTTAATTTTTTTAAAGCTTTTTATAAGAATAATATGGTTCTTTAGTCTTCTGCTAACCTGGCCCACTCCACAGTTAGAGTAAGTGAGTGAAATCCACCAGTCAGGATCTTAAGAACACTATTCCCCTCTCAGCTAAACCTGGTGTAAATACTGGGTTGCAGGCAAGTTGCTTTGTTATGTTGCTTTATCTTTATTGCATGACTTTGCTGTGTGTTTTCTTGTTAATATGAACTTAGCACAGATATGACTTCAATTGAGCTGAACAGACTAGTCCTTCCAAATTCTGCTGCTCTGTTGACATTGTCCACAGCAATGCTCACACTCTGAAACTGTCTGCTCTGTTGTCCTAAAGCTAGTATGAAACGCAATAGGTTTCACTATGGCATTTTCACATATACTTTGTTCGTATTGGTCCTTCCTCAGCTCCCTGCACCTTCTTCCTGTTTGTACCCATCATTGTAATAGACAATTTCCCTTTACCTTTCTATGAAATTACTGTTATTACATTTTAGTGATTCTCTATTTCTTCTTTTTAAACTTTTTATTGATTCTTTATGGATTTCACTTCATGCATTCCAATCCCATTCATATCCCCAGCCCTCTTTATCCATCCTCTGCTCTTGAAATCCCCTCTTTAATAAAATAATTTTTTTAAGAAAAACAAAACAAACAAACGAAGTCTCAGTATGGAAACTGTAGTGTGAAAGAGTGAGTCACACAGTACACCTTTAGTCTATATATCTTTACTTGTAAGTGTTCGTTGCAATGAGTCATTGGTCTGGTTTGAGACCTCTGGCTTTTGAAACATGCTCGATACTGGATTCTCACTGAGATTCCTCTTGGATATTAAGCAGTTGCCTTGTATCATAAAGACCCTGCAGCTTTGGACCGGCAGATCCAGCCCCTTCACATGTTTTAACAGTACATAAGTAAGGTGGATGTTGGGATGGGCCAACTCATAGCCCTGGTTCTGGGCCTGAGTGGTTCCTGTGTTGGTCCATCATCATCACCACCAGGGAAAGTTCTCTAGTTCACATGATGCAGCAGGCAGATAAAAGTCTAGTCAGATCTCCTGCTCTCATGTCCTCAGAGCAGACTGTCCTGTGGCCCAGCCCACACAAGTCAGCTCAAGTGTGCTTCCCCTCCATGGTGCAGGGCTCCGGACCTGCTCTCCCATGTGCTGCACCTGGTAAGAGGTAGGACCAGCTCTCCCATCAGCCACCACCTGATTCTCTATGTCTATGATGGTGGAACGTGGACTAGAATATTAATAAATATTAGCCAAATAACAAAGCCGTTGGGCAGTATTATGATTTTTTTCCCTTTAATTTTTGATTGGTTGGTTGGTTTTGGTCTTGTCTGTTTTGATTTTTGTTTTTTGGGACAAAGTCTCACTCACGATGTAACCTTAGCTGACCTGGAACTCACTATGTATACTTGGCCAGCCTTGAACTCACAAAAATCTACCTGCTTCTACCTGAATGTGCTGGGATGAAAGGTGTGTGTAAAAGGCACAGTAATGAAATTTTTTATAGTGCTTCTTTATTCACTTTTGAGTTTTAGCAGAATGAAAAGTCATGAGAACTATTTTTACAATTTGTGGAACACTCAAAACTTCAGTGGCATAATGATGGCATTTATCACAGTGCAATACTCAGACAGACACTCAAGCAACTGGGAGTTCTTCCTAGACATTGGGGTAAGAGACAGCTCTCTCTTAGATGAAAATAGCAGTGCTGGAAGTGTTATCAGCTTGAAGTCTCACTCTGGAGAGCTGTACAAAGGGCTATGTTTGCAGCTTTGCTCAATAAGTCTTTCCTATACCCCTCTTTGACCAATTGTACCCCCATTCACTACTTCTTGCAACTCTAATTTTAGCCTCACTATGGATGAGAAGTAGTAGAGTCACAAGTAATTGGATATAAATATCCATCAGACTCCAACACTGACATTCTGTCAGAGTCTGGGATCTAGAGGGACACAGAAATTCTCTTCCTCTACTTTCATCTTCTGAATTAAAACTTGGTGAGTGAGGTAGCCAGGAGGAAGAAGAACAGGACCAGCTTAAGAATTAACAGATGTATGAACATGTGATGGGTTGAGAAGGGTTATGATCAAGCCAATGACAACATCAAAGGTGGAACACTAAGAGAATATTCTGTGCACAGGTCTTGTATGTTTTTAGGTGTGCATGAGCAGCAAACAAGTCTTGGAGAATATTATCCAAGGACTAGTGCTTGAATAAAAACTTTCAACCATAAAGATGTTACTTTGGTTTTAATTTTAAGCATTCACTGAAGTCCCAAATAAACAAAACAGTAGCTGTGAGATGCAGAGTTTTGGGACTTCTGCAGTTTTTTAATAACTATAAGGTACAAATTTACTTTAATAACAAGCTAATAAATTTAGGAGAATATTTATATTTCCTGAAATCCATTTTACATACAGAATGCAGCACATATAGTATTTAAATGCAAAAGTTAATTAAAGGTTATAGGGTGTGTCACACAAAGTACCAATTTTCTGTAAAAGGAAAAGAAAAAGTGATAATTAGAAATAATTTCTGTCCTGGTTTGTAACTATAGTAAATGTAACTTTTTTCTCCTAAACTTTCTTCCCTCACACAGAAGAAACTCTTGAAATACTGTGTTCAAACATAATGGAAGTAGCAACTTACTTCCCTATACCAGCTATCCCAGTACCCAGAGTTTGTACACGCTACAGAGCATGTTCTACTGCCCTCTGCTGGAAGATGCAGTGAATGCTCACTTTTCTTACAGATTGCAAAGCGGAAGAAATGGCTGTGCTTTCTTACTATATTTTAACAGCTAGATATTACCACCTAGAGCCATGTACCATCTAACACATATGATGATGGAGAGGACTATGATAATTGGTAGATAGACAGACAGACGGTGTCCAGAATATAGCTCAACTGTAACAAATTTACCTAGGTTCAATTCTCAGTACCACAGTACTGATAAATATACTTAAGACAGTTTGAAATTAGTGTGTGTATGTGTGTGTGTTTGTGTGTGTGTGTGTGTGACTTTATGCCAGCTGTGTGCATGTAGGTGCCCACAGGGGCCAAAAAGAGTGTCTGATCCTCTGGAACTGTAGTTACAGGTAAAGCATCCAACATGGTACGAATTGAACTTAGGTCCTCTGCAAGAGCAGTAAGTAATCTTAACCAGTAAGACGTCTCTCCATGCTCCAAATATATTTTTAATCACTGTACAATAAATAGATCATAAATAAAATTGGGAAAAAAGAACGGAGAAGGAAAACAAAGCAAGGGAAAGGAAAGGAGGGGAGAGGAAAGGAAGGAGGGAGGAAGGAATGCTAAGTAACATTTTTTCAGACAAGGCTAGAAATCAGTATACATTTCATATTTTTAATTAGGTTCATATTCCTATCTCAGCTTTGATGGAAACTGTCCCTGTTAGCACAAGTGCTTTTGTTGTACGTATGGTGAGTGGTGCTGTCTGAGAGAAAGAAGCACTATAGTGATCACATTACAGAACTGAAGAAATGTCAGAGAACAAGTAACATGTGCACAGTTCAGAGGCAGTAAGTGCATCCTGGAGTCCTGAGTCACTGAGGAGCTAAAAGCTTATTCTGCCTAAGCCCTGTGAGCTGCTGGCCTGTCTTCTCCAAATCTGACTTGGCTAATTACGAAATAATACTAAAGAAACATATATGACTGCCATTCGATGAGAACTTTAGGAGTGTGAAGACAAGTTTTGGAGTATGTCAGGGGCTGAAAAAGAAATACCATTCCCAGCTGGGTATGGTGGCAAATGCCTTTGATCTCAGCACTCAGGAGAGAGGCAGAGCTGATTTAAGTTTGAGGTCAGCCTGCTCTGCACTATAAGTTTCAGGATAGCCAGGACTGTTACATAGAGATGGAAAAACCATGTCTCCAAAACAACAAAAACAGCAACAAAAATACCATTTGCATTCTGTTGATAAGCAACTGGTGTTTATAAAGAATCAGACATTTATTGAGTTTGTCCAAGCAGGCACTGGCCCCGTAAAGCAACCAGAACATGTTTGTACACAGATTCTCTCCAGTGTAGAAACAAAAAGACCATCTTCCCCTTCCCTTTAGGTTAGAGGTAAGACTGGTGATGCCAGCCTGCATCAGACTTATGAAAGCTGGACCCCAGCACTCATCTTCAGATTCATGTTGCTGCATGATGCTGTATTTTCTGACAGAGCTTACTGTTTGACCTTCAGAAATATGAGGAATGAATGCCAAGCTGCCTTTTCACTGTTGTTAAATGTTATCATCACATACTAATTATGCAAAGATAATGGGTTCCCTTGTGACGTTTTATACACTCATAGAAAGTAGCTGAGTCGTTTTCATCTCTTAGGCTCTCACCAGTCTCTCTCTCTTCCCAAACAACATCCTTTTGACTTTAATTAATCCCTTTTTTGAAATCTACATTCCACATATGAGGTAAAATGTGTTATCTTTCTGGGCCCACTTATTGTGTTCCATCCATTTCTCTACAAGTGGCGCATTCCACCCTTCTTTATGACTAGTGTTTCAATGAGTATATGCTCATTCTTTCTTTGCTGCATAGCATCTCCTCCTTAAAGTCCAGGAGATCACATTCATTTCAAGGCCATGCACATTAAACTGTTTCCAAGGTTAAAAGCTTGCTCAAAACATGTTTAAAATTTGTGAAAGCTTTACTAAAAGGAAAATACCTGGCTCTGCTTCCTATTTATTATATTAACTGAATCAGTCATTATGGAGTAAAATTGAAAATATGCACTAAATTCATATTCGCTGCTAACATATTTTAAGGCTGAAGGCCAGGATCCCAGCTAGGACTTGTCTGTTGTGATTCCTTGACTTTCAATCTTGTCTATTTTTTTGTTTTTTGTTTTAAGATTTATTTTATTTATACGGTATACATAAGAGAGTACCAGATGTCATTATAGATGATTGTGAGCCAACATGTGGTTGCTGGGAATTGAATTCAGGACCTCTGGAAGAACAGTCAGTGCTCTTAACCCCTGAGCCATCTCTCCAGCCCTAAATCTATTAACATTTTTTTTCTCTTCTCATTCCCTCACCCAGTTTTCTGTTTACGATGCCCACCCCGTGTGTGTGTGAGTGTGTGTGTGTGTGTGTCTGTCTGTCTGTCTGTCTGTCTGTCTGTCTGTGGGTCAGTTTCTGTCTGTCTGTCTGCTTGCCTGCCTGCCTGCCTGTTTGTCTGTGTGTGACTGTGCGTGCATGTGTGATATCACCCTCACCTATATAGGGTGGGGGATTCCCCCCACCCCACTCTCTCTACTGTGAAGACGAGGCCGCCCACCCCCAGTTCAACTGCTCTGGAAGTCTGCTTGGCGAAGGCGCTCACTGAGCCCCGGCTGCTCTCTCGAGCCCAGCGTGCTTGCTCTCTTTCTCCTAAGAGAGCCAGAGAAAGCTCCCGACTCCGGGAGAGTGGCG
>PVIH01011708.1:0-67627 GCA_004025045.1 Sigmodon hispidus | reverse complement strand
AGAGACCTTGAATAAGGATATACAGGGAAAGCTGAACACAAAGAAAATATATGTGTAGCAATCTTATTTGTATTTCTACCCTTGATAAGCCATGCTTATGATTCTTATCCTCTGTATAGTTATTGTTAACTCTTCCGCATTTTAAATTCTTTTTACTGTTTTTTTTTTTGATAAATACAAAATAAAGAAGGAAAAAAAAAAAGAAAGACAGCCACCTTCAAACTCTATGTCTACATCAAAACTCAAAGAACCTATAAATAAAAAGGAAAGCATACCCAAGCTGCAAACCACAACCACTGAAATAGCTTGGGATCTAAAACACCTTGGAGTCTATTACTTCCAGAGGAACACCTGACCCAGTCTTGATGTTAGGATGAGGAATTTGGACTTGTCTGGAGTGGATGCTGAGCTAATCCACCTTGGGACTTTGGGACCGCCTGCCCTTGCTGGGGAGGAGATAAGGAGACAGGGAAAAGAGACAGTGACTGGGAGGGGAGGTAGGGGGAAGGGAATTTGAACAAGAGAATACATGGATAAAAAATGAGACTTTATTCATAATAAATAAAAAAGGAACCTATAAATATAAAATATTTGAAAAGAGGGTCTTTGAAGATGCAATAAAGCTAAGAATATCAAGATGAGATCACTTTGGATCATCAAGAGGAACCCTAGATGCAATGACAAGTGTTCTTATATGACAGAGGACAGAGACAAAAGGAAAATCCAC
Source organism: Sigmodon hispidus (assembly GCA_004025045.1). NCBI lineage: Eukaryota > Metazoa > Chordata > Mammalia > Rodentia > Cricetidae > Sigmodon > Sigmodon hispidus. The sequence continues at coordinate 66,900 of PVIH01011708.1, read as the reverse complement.
ATGAAGACTGGGACAAGTGAAGTAGTATTGGAAGTCTGAGGATGCCTGGAGTCCTCAGAAGCCAGCCCCCTCTGAGTGTGGCCCCACCCAACATCTTGAATTCAGACGTCAGCCTCCAGAATTTTTTTAAAAAACAACAACAAAACCTCTATGGGGGGATCGTTGTTGTTTTTGTTTGTTTTTCAAAACAGGGTTTCTCTGTGTAGGCTTGGCTCTCCTTGAACTCACTCTGTAGATCAGGCTGGTCTGAAATCAAGAGATCCACCTGCCTTTGTCTCCCAAGTGCTGAATCAAGGGCATGCGCCACCACCACCTGGCAAAATTGTTTGTTTAAAAATATTGTTGTTAAAAAATTGTTTTAAGTCACCAATTTGTGGTCTTTTGATTGGGAAATTAATAAAGCACATTTGTATTTTTGTTCAGTAACAAATTATCCCAAAGTTTATCAGGTTAAACAATAAATGTTTATGATCACCCACATTTATGTTCTGCGAGTGCCTTAGCCAAGCATGGAAGTTAAATCTTTCTTGTCAGCTTAACCGGGCTTTAGCATCACCTGGGAAACACACCCCTAGGAGTGTCTGTGCCTGTGATTTCAGAAAGAAGAAAGATGACCCATTTTGAATTCAAAAAGCACTACACACGGACTGGGGTTGTGGACTGAGTAAAAAAGGAAAAATAGAGAAAGCAGACTGATCAGGAGCATCTGCTTCTCTCTGCTTCCGGACAATGGATACAGTGTCTGCAGCCGCCTCCACCCTGGTGGACTTTATCCTCCCAAACTTGGAGCCAAATTAAGTCACTTGAAGGTTATTCTGTCACAGTCATAAAAAAAGTAACCAACATACTGATAACAGTGAGTCAGGCGCTCTCTCTCTCTCTCTCTCTCTCTCTCTCTCTCTCTCTCTCTCTCCTTCTCTGTGTGTATGTGTATGTATATGTTTCCATGTGTGCTCATGTATAGGTGGGTGTACTTGTGTACATATTGCTTGCAGAGGACAGAAGACAACCCCAGGTATTACCCTTAGAAACACCATCCACCTCTTTTGAAACAGTCTTTCTCACTGACCTGGAGCACACCCGGAATCCCCCTGTCTCCACTTCTTCAGCACTGGGATTACAAGCATGTGCCACCACACCCATGTGCATCTTTAACCATAAACATAACAGACCAACAGAAGAATTAAGATGTCTAAGTTGATATATTGGGCAAAAATAGGTTTATGAATCTGGGGACGAAGCTCTCAAAACTTGAGATGGAAATGTAGGTGTTACTAAAAAAATAACATATTAAATTATGTAACTATTTGAGATTTCCTGGGAAGAGGATGATATGTCTTGATATTAAATCCTAGGAAACTCTAAATTTTATTATGTTAGTTGATCAAAAACCTTAAAGAAGACTAAGAAGGCATTACCAGAAAGGTAACAGAAAAAAAAAAAAAAAAGCAAAAGAAATGTGGATTCTTAGAACCAACATAGTTCATGGTTTTGAGAAACAAGTGTTATTTGGATTAGGAAAGAAAATTGGATATTGGTGGTAACAAGGTGGATGTCTTTGCTATGATGAATCATCATGACAGAAGCAAGTTATGAGGGAAGGGTTTGTTTGGCTTACACCTCCACATGGTACTCCATCGTTGAGGGAAGTCAGGACAGGAACTCAAGAAAGGCAGGAACCTGAAGGCAGAAGCTGATGCAGAAGCCGTGGAGGGGTGCTGCTTACTGGTGTGCACCACACAGCTTGCTTGGCCTATTATCTAATAGAACCCAGGACGACCAGCCCAGGGGTGCACCACCCACAATGGACTGCTCCCCACATCAATCACTAATTAAGAAAATGCTCTACAGGCTTGCCTACAACCCTGTCTTATGGAGGCATTTTCTTAACTGAAGCTCCCTCGTCTTAGAGGACTTTAGCTTGTGTCAAGGTAACATAAGACTAGCCAGCACAACTGACGCCATTGTTGTCACCCTCGCACACATGGTTGTTATGGTGGGTTATAGTTATAGGTAGTTGAAAAACAGACACAAGCCTTTCAAAGAGTGTTGCTACCAAATAGCCAGAAACAAGGAATAGGAATTAGAACTTGGGACTAGGGAGGGTTTATAAAAGAAGGGATCTTATGTAGAACTGGGGGATGTTCGCACTGTGAAAGAAAAGAGACTGTTAAAGTGACTGATGAGCTTTGTGGTATGAGTGTAAAGCCATTATCTCTAATGTTTTGTCCCTGAGATACACCCCAAAAAGTCTGAGCTTGCAGGCCCAAGGAGATTCATTATGTTTCAAAAACAACACCACCAGTGGCACAGACACTAAGAACAACAATCAATAAGTGGAACCTCCTGAAGCTGAAAAGCTTCTGTAAAGCCAAGGACACTGTCAATAGGACAAAATGACAGCCTACAGAATGGGGAACGATTTTTCACCAACCCTACAAGTGATAGAGAACTGATCTCTAAAATATATAAAGAACTCAAGAAACTAGAGCCTAAAACCTTGAATAACCCAATCAAAAAATGGAGTTCAGAGCTAAAAAGAGAATTCTCAGCAGAAGAATTACAAATTACAAATTAGAAAGGCACTTGAAAAAGTGCTCAACTTCTTTAGCCATCGGAGAAATGCAAATCAAAACAACTTTGAGACACCACCTTACACCTGTCAGATTGGCTATGATAAGAGACACAGATGACAGCCTATGCTGGAGAGGTTACAGAGCAAGGGAACACTCCTCCATTGTTGGTGGGAGTGTAAGCTTGTTCAGCCACTCTGGAATACAGTATGGTGGTTTCTCAGAAAACTGGGAATCCATCTCCCCAAGGATCCAGCAATACCACTTCTGGGTGTATACCCTAAAGATGCACATTTGTACTCCAAAGGCATTAGCTCAACTATGTTCCTAGCAGCATTATTTGTAATAGCAAGAACCTGGAAACAACCTAGATGCCCCTCAACTGAAAAATGTATTAACAAACTATGGTACATTTACACAATGGAGTACTAAGCAGCAGTGAGAAAAAAACGATATTCTAAAATTTGCAGGCAAATGGATGGATTTGGAGAATATTCTCCTGAGCGAGGTATCTCAAACCCAGAAAGATAAGCAGGGTATGTACTCAATCATTAGTAGACTCTAAACAAAAAAGCAAAAAGCAAAGCATGTCCAAACTGCAAACCACAACCATTGAGCAGCTTGGGATCTGAAAGACCTTGGACTGGCACCTTGGATCCCACTCCCTCTAGAAGAACACCTGATTCAGTCTTGATGTTGGAGTGAGGAAACTGGATCTGCCAGAAGTGGATGTTGAACTTAGCAATATTGGGTCCTTGGAACCTCCTGCCCTTGCTGGGGAGGAGATGGGGAGATGTGGAGAAGAGAGAGTGACTGGAGGGGGTAGGGATCTTGAATAAGGATATACATGGATAGAAAATGTGACTTTATTCATAATAATAAATATATATATATAAAATAACAACAACAAATGTAGCAGTTTCCCACATGCCATAATTGCTTGATGGTCCTTCTTTTCTTGGAGACTTTTAGCTTTAAAAAAATGGGAGGATGAACTTGATTTGTTCAACACTGGCTCTCCAGTACCTGGAGAATGAACTGTGAGAAGGCAGCTAAATAGAATTAACTAACTACTTGGTTCAGCCAATAGTCATGAGAAATAATTGCTAGTCTTTTACATATGTGACCTATCAGTCATAGAAGCTCTATAAATCTACTATTCTTGGGGCTGAAGAGATAGTTCAGTGGTTAAGAGCATTGACTGCTCTTTCAGAGAACCTGGGTTCAATTCCCAGCCCCCACGTGTCAACTAACAACTGTCTGTATCTTCAAGATCTAACACCCTCACACAGACATACATGGGGGCCAAACATCAATGCACATAAAATATTAATTAATTAATAATTTTTTAAAATCCAGTATTCTTCTTATCCTCCATTTTGGATAAACTGAAACACAGGGAGATGAAGCAATGTATCAACTTGATGTCACTATAACAAAGTACCTGACACAGAATTCTAAAATAACAACAATAATAATAATTTTAAGGTCTATTTAGCTTATGGTTCTGGGGTTAACTACCCAAGGTTCAGTTGGATGACCCCCATTGATTTGCCCTCTAGTGTGGCCAGTGAAAAGTAGGACTCCATAGTGAAAGGGCATGGTGTAGCGGGAATCCCGCGGCGGCGGCGGCAGCGGCGGAAGCGGGGCGGGACTTCTGGGCCAGTCCCGGCGGCGGCTCGGTACGACAGTGGCTTCGGCACGTTGCTAAAACTTTCTTTGGCTCACGATTCTAACGAAATAAATCTTATATAAAACATATCAATTGGTGGTGGGTTTATTCCACGATATTTAGCGCCCAACGTGGGGCGCCATCTCTGTACCATGTAAATAAATGACTGTTTGGACCCATGCAGGACACCATAAAAGTGGGTAGAAAATCAGAGACAGCCAAATAAAAAAAAGGGGTAGAGTTTACTAGTCGCCATCTGTCCCCCGAAGAAGAAGCATGTAGGAATTCAGGTGAGCCACAGGCTACAAGCCACGTAGTAAATAGATTCATAAAAATGAGTTAATTTAAAAAAAAAGAACTAGCTAATAATGTGCTTAAGATATGAGCCAAACAATATAAAATATATAAACGTGTAATTCATTTCTTTTAAGAGACAAAAGCCGCGAGCGCGCAAACCAGGTTCCAAACCGGCGCCACACGTGCGCCAGGTCACAAATCTCCAGACCCAAACAGGCCAAAAAAAACATACTACGACAGCATGGAGGGATAAGTAGTCAACGTTCAAGTGGAAAGTGGAGGATGTGGTACCCCACAAGCGTTTTGAAGAGTATGCATCCAGTTTACCTAAGAGCCTCTTATTTGGTTCCACTCCTTAAAGGTTCCATCACACTTTCCCTGCAACTAAGCCTCTAATCAAATGGACCCTTGGCGGGGATGCTAGAACCCCATCCAAAGCATAGTGAGTCATTTGCCCCTGGCTCCAGAATTAGTAAATTAAAGACAAGATCCAGGTGCCTCTTAAGTCCTAGCCTGATGGGATGCTTGTAACATGCCTGTCACTCCACATACAAGGTGTATTCAGCCACTGATTAAACAAACCCCTAGAAAGCACCAGATATCTACAGAATAGGAAAAGGAGCTGAGTTCCCTGCCCTTCTCATTCATTCTTCAAGAGGGAGACCCTGCCCTAGAACCCACTGCTGCCTTACCTGCAGATCTTACAAGATCATTTCTAAAAGCAGCTGAGTCAGATATAGGCAAATCTCCAATTAGTTCTGCTATGAACAATGGCTGAAGTTCATGGTGAGTTCAGAGAGGAGCAGACAGAATCATCGGTCTTAGTTAGGGAAGAGGCAGGTTCTGGAAAGGTCCACAGAAGAGTCAGCAGTTGCACTGAGTCTGAAATGGTGCATAGACATTTGTAGGTGGACAAAGAAAGAAAGGTTTCTGGTCAGAAGAACCAGGAACCCCCACACAAGGACCTGGTGGGACTGTGCACACCTTCCAGTGCTGAAGCCTTACTGTGTGGCTGCATACACTCTTGTTTTGTTTCATTTTACACAGTGTGCCTAAATGTGTCCCATGCTGGCCTTAAGTTTGTTATGTAGCCAATGATATTATTAAATTGTCCATCCCACAGTCTCCACCTTCCAACTATGGGGATTATAGGCATTTGCCACCATGCCCAGTTTATGCCGTACTGGGGCTCAGACTAAGGACTTTCTATATGCAAGCAATCACTCTACCAACTGAGCAACATATAGCCAAGGCATTTGACTTTGAGGTGAATCCTGAGATGAGACTATGCTCTGAACACTATTCACCATCCAATCAGGATAGCATTGTGGCCCAAAGATCAAGGGTCTCCCTCTGTCTCCTGTTCAGTGCTTATTCCAAAAAAACTCTTTGGACTCATTCATCTACTGGAGAAGGCTTAGATGAGCTGTCAAGACCTGAGTGGAACCAAAGAAAAAGGCAAGTAGCTCAGTAGTAGTTGCACATGACCTGAGCCCCATCAAATTCATAGCTACTGTTTGAACTCTGCCACATGCTAAGATTGCCTTTGAGCTCCCAGGGTTCAAGACCCCTTCATTCATTCTTCTGAGACAAACATGTTTGCCTTTTCCCAAAAACCATGCATAGTGATGTTACAGCACGAAGAAGACAAGCATAATTCTTGCTTTTCTGGGTTCTCTATTGTGAAAGATATGGATTAAATGACTCACCTTATAAGTACTTTAATCAGACTGTTTAATAATAATAATAACAAAAGTACAAAGCACCTAGCTGGGTTTGATCCCAACCAGAATTCCATTTACTCTGAGTCTTGTTCTAGCAAAGAAGAAAAGAGAGAGAGTTCTAAGTGGAATGGCATGTCAGAAGACCTGGAGGTAGAAGACAACTCCATGTATGAGGAACTGGGAAGAGACCAGTATGGCTGGAGCACAGTAAAGGAAGCCACAGATGGGAGCAAGGAGGCTCAGGGGAACAGAGACTTTATCTTACAGCATTTGGTTAAATGTGAAAGGATTACTATAGTTTCTGTACAGAGGGTAGTTTCTGTGTCCTCATGTTGTGACTACCACATTTTCACACAGCAACATTTCTTCAGTATAGAAACAGAAACCAAGAATGCTCTAAGAATCAATTTCCTTGAAGTCATGAGAGAACAGAGTCTCAGATAGGACATAGGACCTCATAGGGATTATGAAATTGGACTTTACCATCAAAGATTAGATATGTTCCAGACTGCCTACCAGAAATGGGTGCTGATAGAAGACATTCAAAAGAAGACACAACCTACTGCTGAGGCCTCAAGGTTCCCCAATATACAGTTTCAATCTTGTGGTCACATGGATGACCCTGGTTAAACTAAATGGATCACAAATTCAAGCCAAAGTCATGAATCTGGGAAAGGAAATGGCAAGAAATGAGGATGGTAGGGTTTGGTAGGGATAGGAGAGGGTTCAGGGAAAGAGTAATCACTAGGCACTGTATGTACAATGGAGGAAATTGTCAAATAGAATACATATTGCCCAGCAAAATTAGAGATATAAATCAGGTTTTATCCAAATGAGTATATGTTCAGTGTCCACAAAAGAGCTAAAGCCTTTTATTCCAAGAGATCCAAAGGAGTAAGAATTATAATAACAGTAAAAGTGAGAAGCTCTTTCTTGGGACTGACTAGAACCAGCCTGGGTAAATGAGGCTGTAATGTGATGTTAAACTATGCCACACAGAAGCGTGTAACTCAGACTCATTGACCAAGAAGCTCAGAAGAATGTCAGATGTAAGAACTAAGAATAAGACAAGGACTACAATTAGCCCTATTAGTGAAAGCTACTCAGCCACTTGGGTCTTGTAATTTAGAAGATCCAGTAATGTTTATGTGTCTGTGGCAGATAATGATACTGATAGTTTATCTGACAATCTGTAGTGATCTAGACATTACACACACACCCCAAGCAAAGCCATGTTCTCATCTTCAATAATTTTCTCCCTCTAGACAACCCCAGATGTACTCCTAAATAAGGCTGAAGGATGACCATGAGAATTGGAGATACAATTCATTCACAGCCTTTGTTTTATCTAAAAGTACACAGACTGCCTTGGGACATACAGTTGCATACCATAATGAAATAAAAATGGTCTCCAAACAGCCAGTTGGATGGTAAATGATTCTGGTTTCCCTTAGCACTATTTCCATTTTATAGTTGGTGTAATTGAAGCCACAAATGATAAAGCAGTTTTTTTAATGTACTGTTCAAGGTCCAGATGCCTTGTGGATACGCCAACAGGCAAATTAGGTGAGGATATCTGAAAAATCACTACCCTTTCATCTTTCAAGTCTTTGATGATGGAGCTAACATTTACAGTTCATCCAGATGTATGGCATTACTATGATTTATTATCAGGAGAGAAAATTTTCCCAGGTTTTCTGCTTAGATTTTCTATCCTAACAGTTCTTAGGATACACACCAAGAAAAAAAGAGATGGGACAGTCCCAGAGACTGGTTGGTCTATTCCAATCATGAGTTCAGAAGCTTTGAAACCAACTCTGAAACAAATTTAAAGATTTTCCAGAACCACTGTGACATGGATGTAGACTAAAATTTTATTTATCACCTAACTTTAAGCCCCAGCTCTGGTAGATATATCTTGAGGTAGCCGGGGATTAGCGCTAATTCCCTTTTCTTGCTATAGTTTCTTAGGATATTGTCATTTCTCCTTCAGTTTGCTTTTGTGCAGACATACGGATACACAGCCCCTGAGGAAATCTTCAGAGTGACATTTACTTTGTAGAACTGTGTTAAATGTCATGGGGCTAAGGAAATGGCTCATTTTGTAAAGCACTTGCTACATAAGCCAAAGGGCCTGAGTTCAAAACCTAGTACTCAAGTAAAAAGACAGATGTGGTAGAATAGGTGCATACGCCTTGATTTGGGGAAGCAGGGTGTGGCTGCTCTCCAGGACCCACTGAACAGATGGCCTAACTGTCAAATTCCGGGTCCCAGTGAGAAACCCCATCTCAAAACAGTAAGGTGAACTGTTCCTGAGCAACAACACGCAAAATTGGCATCTGTCATCCCCTGCCACACACACACTTGTACCCATATACACATCAATATGTTCAGGGCTCTCTGAAACCACCACAGCCAGAAAAGCAATGATCCGAGGGAAGCAAAAGGTACTTCAGTTCAACACAACTCAGTAGCTGGTGTTGGTTCAAACTTTAGGAGTCTATTCCAAGTAGTTTGTTTTAAGCATATTTAAACACAGAACAGTTTGGTTTAAAATTTTTTCCTGGTGATGAATAACTCATTCCCACCTGTACAATAAAGTTTAAGATATGACTACATTAAAACTCTTTATAAAATATATGGGACATCTTTCATAAAGATAGGTTCTGTAGATAGACAAACTCACAATAAGGGTCTGGTTAAGGATCCAGTGTGGTCTTAGCCACACAAGTAGTGCAAAGGGCACCAGGCTTTAACCACATCTGCTCCCAGCCTTCCGGTCAGAATACAGGTCATACATCCTTCCCTTTGAAAAGACATGCCTGTGTGTTTAACATTCCTGGTTTTCCTAGAGCTTATCTGTGAACTCAAGAATGTTGGAAACTAAGGGCCAATGTGCCCACTGTCTCAAGCTACGCCAAGAATTCAGCCCTTCAAGCAGGACTCAAATTAGGCTTCCTTTTACTATAAGTTAAGCTTTATCCCAGGCAACAAACAGGTGTCTCTTTTCTGGTCAGACTCCCAGAGAACAGATATCCCTCTTCTGGTTAGGCAATTGATAGACAGAATTCCAAAGTAACACAGCCTGTTTTAGCAGAATACCTTTTGACTGTGGAATGTCCCCACCTTATCTGTCTGTGTGAACTTTCCCACCTTGAGCCCCTATTTAAACTGCTGGCTGAGAAATAAAGCACATAACAAGGCTTGATCAGAAGGTCTTTTGTCTTACTCTCTATTCTTTCATGTTCCTGTCCCCCCATTTGTCTCACCCCCAGTTTCAGGTCCATGTTGAAGACCCCACTGGCTGGGGCACAAGAACCTCCATGCCTCACACACACCCACACCCACACCCCCCCACACAGACACACCAGTACCAAAGATTCCTTCCTCAAGGAGATGCAGTCTCTCCTGAGGAAGTATCAAGTCTCAGACAAACTTGTGTCTGAGATAACAGTGAAAGTTCCCAATTTTCTGCCAGGCTGAGAAGTTGACAGTGTCATTGTTCTTTGCTTAGCCCCCCATGTTACTGGTTAGATGTCTAGTTCACTTGGCTGCACATCTACCAATCCTAAAGGCACTGCTCAAATAGCCAAACTGGGTGCATCATTCTGATTCCCATTCCATCCTATCCAACCATTTCAGGGATCCAGTTCATGTCATCTCAGGATCGTAATGCTGCCATGTGGCCCATCCACCCTCAAAGCACAAGGTAATGAAGACATCTATTACTTTTATCTGCAGTTGGCAAGAAGACACACACCATGGGCCTCTGTGTCCCTCATTAGTATGTCTTATATACTCTGACTTCCTAGTAGAATAAGGAGAGTCATGCCTGAAGAAAAAAATTCACCCCAACTTCTTTTAGTCTTTGAATTTCTTCATATTTTTGATTAACAGAAGTTATGAAACATTAACTTCTTTGAATTAATATTTAATATCAACCAGGTCTAAGTTTTACTGAGCAAACTGACAGTAGCTAAGCTGACTTCTTAGATAATATCCATTTTGAGAGTTTTGGCATCTGTCCTACATCAATCTAACATCATGTGCTGACATTTTTGATAATTGTGTCAGTCAGAGTTTAGTAGGAAAAAGTAAGCTACCTTCGATAGTTTAAGCAAAAATGACTTAATACAGTGATTGTGCTGCAGCATTAACAGAACTAACGCGACAAGAGCAGAAGACATCCAGCACAGTTGACCCCTTGTCAATATGACACACAAACATGTCACCATTGAGCCACAAATTTTCCTTCCTCATTTATCCCCACTATCTCACATTAAAAACATAAAGAACATTAAAAGTCTCACAGCCTTTACAAATTCAAACTCATTAAAAGTTCCATTCATTTAAAATATCTAGTTTTTTTAAAAAAAAATTTCCAAAATCTCTTTTTAAAGTTCAAAAATCTCTCATCTGTGGGCTCATGTAAAAATCAAACTAAGGTTAAATATTTTATTTCAAGAAGGGAAAACAAGCACACAGATATAATCAGATCAAAGCCTCGTGGCTTGCTCAGCCTACCTTCTTCTAGAACCCAGAACCATGATATAACTAACAGTGTAGATAATGCAATGTCCACTGTCTGGGACTCACCCGTGATCTTCTGGGCTCCTCCAAAGGGCTTGGGTCACTTCTCTGGCTCTACCTCTGAAGCACACAAAGACACACACTTACCTTCTAGGCTGTCACTGGCCCCACTATTTCTGATTTTTTTGGTGGTCATCTCATGACACACACTGGCATCTCAAAAATGCGGGGGTCCTCTGCAGCAACTAGGCTGCACTTTCACCAACAACCTCTCATGGGCTCTCTTCCGGGACTCCAACCCTGACACACAGTGCCAAGCCTCAGCTGCAATTCATGACCCTTTCACACTTTCAAAATTAACACCACATGGGTGGCTCTTCACTACCAAGTTCAGCTGCCAGCACAAGGTACCACCTTGGCCATCTCTAAAATACATGTTCTGTGAGCTGACTCCCAGCAGACACTTTCCAGAATATTTCACCTCAATTTGTCAGGACCAGCTGAACAGCATCAAGGATCCCAGCAAGCAAAGATTTCACTTTAGTAGCTCCAATATCTCGTTCATCAGAGCTGATTCTTCAGCCCCAGCTAACCAGAGTCACAGAATTTTAATTCAAAATAACAAAAATCCCTGTCTTTACACTTCCCTCTGAAAGTTCACAAGCCAGGCCTCCATCTTCTGCACTACTGTCAACATTTTCAAGCTCTCACAGAACAGCTCACCAAGCATTGAACACTTGATGGCTTTTCCTGCACAAAGTTCCAAAGTCCTTCCGCAATTCTTCCCACATGTCAGGTCTCTCACAGCAACACCCCCACTATCCTGGTACCATTTTCTGTCTTAGTTAGGGTCACTATTGCTGTGATGAAATATCACAACCAAAAGCAAGGAATGAAAACATTCATTTAGCTTACATCTCCACATCCTAGTCCATCACTGAAGGAACTCAGGACAGGAAGCCAAGCATGGAAGGAGGAGCTAATGCAGAGGCTGCAGTGCTAGCTACTGGCTTGCCCCTTGTGGCTTGCTCAGTCTACCTTTTTCTAGAACCCACGACCACAAGCCAAGGAATGGTACCACCTGAAATGGGCTGGGCCCTCCTTCCCTTCACACATAAATCATTAATTAAGAAAATGCCCTTCAGGCTTGCTTACAGCCTGATTTTATGGAGACATTTTTCTTGAAGGTGACTCCATCTTGTCTGAAGTTGACATAAAACTAGCCATAATGACTCCTTGGAGGAATCCAAGAGAACAGCATTCCTGAAATGAAATGGTCAAAGTACAGTGGCACAATAGGAAAGAGATAGTTGGGGGGCCAGACCAAAGGTCTAATATGAGTGACATATAATATATCATATAAAGCAGAACACTTTGAGAGCAGAAGAGGTAATGCTGTTACTAATTATAAAGCGACAATAAGCATAAAATTAAATATGTTAGACTAACCAAACTGATTTCTTTTCTGTTTTGGTTTGGTTTGGTTTTCCTTATTTGATGACAAGGAAATTTACTGGAGAATTTACCAATAGCTACATGATCTCACTTGCATTTTAAAAGGAACACTCTGGCTTTTGTGCTAAGAATGGGAGATAGACAACATTGAAGTGGTTATAAACTCCTGCAATTATCTAAGAATGAGATTGTGGTGGTTGGAATTGAAGAAATCACTGGGAAAGATAAACAGTGGATAAATTGGATGTGGGTTCAATAGGATAGAAATGAAGATGACTGTAAGACAGCTCAGGCAATTCTTAGCCAAACAGAGTGGCCCCTTGTCTCAGATAGGTTTCTATCTGTAATAAAACACTGACCAAAAGTGACATAGAAAGGAAAGGGTTTAATTTGGCTTACACTTCCACAGGAAATCAGGCAGGAACTCAAGAAGGGCAAGAACCTGGAGGCAGGAGCTGATGCAGAGGCCATGGAGGGGCACTACTTACTGCCTTGTTTCTCATGACTTGCTTAGTTGCTTTCTTATACAACCCAGGACCACCTGCCCAGGGATGCTACCACCCACAATGGGCTGCACCCGCCCATCATTTATTAATCAAGATAATGCCCTACAGAGTTGCCTACAGGCCAATCTTAAGAAGACATTGCCTCAGTTAAGATTCTATCTTTCTAGATATGTCTAGGTTTATGTCAATTTGACAAAAGAAAAATCACATTCTTGGTCTCTGCAATTCTTGTCTTGTTCTATTCAGTCCTTCAGTGATCTTATAAATTCCACAGATTTGGATATGATATATTTCTCTCTTATCTCTGGCCCTAATATGCCAGACTCAAATACCTCCTGTTTGTCCCAATATTTTCACTTGAAGAGTTAAATACAACAAGGTCATTCTATCCCAAGTGAATATATTCCCCTCTCGCTTTCAAACCTTTTTCTCCTCTGGTCATCCCTCTTACATGTTGGTTGATAGCCGTTCAATCAGCTCTGGGTGACAGGGACAGCATTACCTTGACAGGATCCTTGATTTCTCTCATATATTGGATCCAAGTCATCAGCAATATTAGTTTTATCTTAAACTGTGATATAAACGCAGCCACGTGTCACTCTTTCCAACAACATCACCCAGTTCTTACCCCACTGCCTCACTTGAAGCACAAGCTCCGCTCCAAACTTTTCCTTGGTTCTTCGTTTGACTCATGATTACCTACCTTCACACAGCAAGAATAGCCATTCTATCAATGCATAAATCAGATCTTGTCTAGCATTTACTCCCCCTTCTTCTCTTGAGAATGTGTTACCATCGCTCTTGTCATTTCTATCAGACTCAGTTAAGGAACTAGAAAATCCAAACTCCCCAAAACCATCAAGAACACAAGCCTAGAGTTCCCAAAGCTTAGCAGATCTCTTTGGACCTTGCATTTTATTCATAGCCTTTAAAACAGATAGTGTGCGTGTGTGTGTATGTGTGTGTGTGTGTGTGTGTGTGTGTGTGTGTGTGTGTAAGAAGTCCATATGGGATGTCCTCTTGAAAGTTCTCACCCTTATTTTTGAGGCAGGGTCTCTCACTGAACCTGGATCTCACAGACCCAGCCGGCTAGATGGCCAGCAAGCATCAGAAATCCTGTTTCCTCTGCCTCCCCAGCACTGGGATTATAGGAATATGCTGTCATAGATTGCTTTTTGACATAGGTGCTAGAAATCAAGCTCAGGTCCTTATGTTTGCACAGTAAACACTTTATTTACTGAGCCATTTCTCTATCCCTTTACACAGACACATTCTTGCTGGCCACTCTCATCTCGGCTCCAGGAACCTCACACTCCCTCACACAAAGTTCTCCAGATTCCATAAGTGAACAAATGGGTCATATACCTTTAAATTGATTTCTCCTTTCTTTCTCTTATTCTCCAAATAGCACAGAAGAAAGAACATGGGTTTGGAGTTGGACAGACTGGGAAATGCACTCTACCCGATCATCTCCCTCACAGTGCCAACATTTATGGGCAGAGCTGTACTTAACAGGGTTTTGTAACATCAAATGTGGCTCCTGGTTATCCTCAGGTATCAACAGATATTTCCTTGTTCCTTCTCTGTTCCCTCCACAGTATCTCTTTAACCCAACCCCCTCTTCTTCTCTTTTTAGTGGCTCTTCTGGAATCAATAGTCAACTTTGTGTTCAGTCATCCAATGGATGTTTTGGCAAAATATAGCGGAAAATGAAGCAGTGGTAGGCAGCTTAGACATCCTCAAACCCCATTTTTGGATGTCGTAAATGAAGACAGCAAAGTGTGTCATTGATGTTGACTTGGTTCCTTGCCTTCACTTGAGTGAGTAAAACTTAGCTTTTACTTTCCTACTTTTCAGAAAGCCTGGATTTATGTATGAATGACCAATTTCTTCTGTGGCTAAGATCTCTGAAATATAGAGGGTCTGAGAAGAGGGTGGAACTGGTTTCATTTGATCAGCTATCTAAATCTCAGTTCTTACAGAGAAACTATTTTGTTAGAAGACGAGAGTATTTGGCTCTTGCTGTATCTTTATTTATGTAACATAGCTTAGTTTAGTGGGAGAAATTTTGTATGCAGAACTCCTAAAGAAAACTTACTGTTATACTGTACCCCTCACCATTTTATGAGGGGACTATGGAGGTCAGACAGCAAACTTTTGCAAGAGAATAAAGACCTCTAAGATATCAGGTTCCTGGAAATCTCTATATGTGGAAAAATATGACCATAAATAACAAATAGCAAATTATAGACTGAGCAGGTAACAGAGATGATTTGTGGGGTTTTTCTATCAGAACCAGGTCCTGACTATACCCACAAAATATTATGAGGAAAATGGAGCAAATTAAACAGTCTCCTGCCATTTACCATTGTTAGATCTGATAATTATTTCTTACACACTACGTATTCCTTATGTAAGAACATAATACATTTTTGTCAGAGGTTTTCAAAAATATGACTTTCTGTTTTATTCATAAGGAAATAGCTGTTTGGCTATTTGACTTGGGCTTCCTGTTTTGTGGGGCTGAGGATACCAAGCCATAAATCAATGTTTCTAAAAGCCAAGCAGGCTCTCCTACTTGAAGGCACTGCTCAAGAGAAAAGGAGGTCCTTCTCCTACAGGAATAAGCCCATGGTATGGAAACGCTGCGACACCAAAACCCGATGACTTGGCAAGTAAGACTGCCACCTGCTGCCAAGACTGATGACCTGCCACCTGCTGCCAAGCCTGATGACCTGAGTTGATTTCTAGGGTCCACACGGTAGAAGGAGCAAACTGACTCCTACACATGCCCTGGCACTACTCCCAGCAATAAATAAGTTAACAGATGATAGGTACAACTGGGGACTTGGAAAGTTGTATTTAGCAACTAAAATGAATGAGTTGGAGCAAGAGAACAGAAATCACTATGCAAACCTGAATGACTCCATTGAGGACAAGTGGAGCCTTTCTATGGTCCTGTCTTAGAGTTGCTATTGCTATGATGAAACATCATGTCCAAAAGCAAGTGTTGGAGGAAAGGGTTGACTTGGCTTACATTTCTACATTGTTGTCCATCATTAAGGCAATCAGGACAGGAACTCAAGCAGGACTGGAGTCTAGAGGCAAGAGCTGACACAGAAGCCATAGAGGAAGCTGCTTACTGGCTTGCTCCTCATGGCTCACTGAGTCTGCTTTCCTATAGAACCCAGGAGCATCAGCCCAGGGATGGCACCACCCACAGTGGGCTGGGCCTCCCCATCAATCACTAATTAAGAAAGATCTAGAGCCTGATCTTATGAAAATGAGCATTTTCTCAGTGGAGGTTTAAAATGACTCTAGCTTGCGTCAAGTTGACATAAAACTAGCCAGGACAGATTGTTAGGCAAAATAGGTTTTAAGTTCCCCTGCTAAATATTGTGAACAAGCATAAACTGTTCAGCCATTCAGTGCCCTTGTTTCTATATCAGTAATTAAAACAATAGGGAACTGAAACCAGTGACCACAGATTTCAAAAAGTTCTCTACAGAAATGTAATTTTCCTTTTCTTTAAAGCCTATCTAACAGGCATAGTTGTGAAAGACTGAAAACCAGCAATGTTTGTCTGTCCTTAGAGCATCCAAGTAAGACTAAACTGTATACAGCTTTAACAACGTTTGAACGTTTTCCATTTTGCTCCCAATACCTTTTTTAAAAAAGGTAAGTCATTAATAATACATTTGAGAGAGAGAGATGAATCTTAGTTGATGGAGTGCTTGCCTAGAATGTAGAAATCCCTAGGTCTGCCTCTATAACAACACATAAAAAGAGGTGATGGTGCATACCTGTAATATCACCATTTGGGAGGTAGAAGCAGGGTGATTATGATATGTACATATAAATAAATACACAAAAAATAATAAAATTAATATGTACTTAAATTTTCAACAGACATTTGAGAGATTCCATACATGCTGCTTCCAGAAGACATGGTGAGTTAAAGAAAACCTCAGTGGGAAGCATGTGATACCCAGTGTGAGTTATTGGTTATGAGGGACTGTAGAATACCCAATACAACACAGACGACTGCCATTCCTCTTAGTTGTTCAGCCTAGCTACATAGTAAGACAATATCGCTGAAAACACTGTATGTTTTGGTTGCAAGACATAAACAAATCAATCTGAAACTAACTAGAAACTTGCCGATAGCCCACTTTCACAGTCCCAGAAGGTGCTAGAAAAGCTACTGGGAAAGGAAACACATCCCTGGTCCTGTTCAGCACTGGATTCTACATTTGCAATATCAACCTACTGGATAAAAAGTGGTCAGTAGTGCAATAGTGGCATGAGTGTTATGGAAGTAACAAACTACTTTCTGATTGGTGTTGAGGCCTTTCCCACTAGAGAGAATTCAAGCTCAGTACTATGAACCTGGGCAAATCCTATGGCTAGGGGAGCCAAGGGCCCTACTGGGAGACTGAAAACTATTATTTTTCTAAATGGCCATGTTGTCAACTTCCTTTAAATATACATGTTTATACTCATAGGTCTATGCTGCTCTCAACCTTGGTCAGAGAAGGTTTTGGGGTTTGGTTTTTTTGTTTTTTTTTTTGCAATAGGCAGGAATAAATGACTGTGGTGTGTTCAGCCCTACATGGGCCATCTGTATCACACACACACACACACACACACACACACAGAGCTCAGGAAACTTTGTGAAAGTGGCGGCAGAAAGAAGTAAGAGCTGCCAAATGGGAAGGGCTACTGTGAAATGCTGTTTTCTGGAAATGATATGATGATTACATTTATGAGCTCATAGCAGCTGTGATTACCTGTCCCATTAGAGACCGTCAAAAATTCCTGCATAAATAAAGAAGGGCTCTTATGCTCCAGTGGATGCCGCACCCTGTGCATGCTCACACACACACACACACACACACATACACAAACACACACACACACACAAACACACACACACACAGAGGCATATGAAGGCAGCATTAACTGGATTTAGTACATTCTTCTGAGAAGAAGAGGCGTGAAGTTGGAGAGGGATGTCCAGGAAGGATGCAGAAGGGAACTGGACAGAGACATGAGGATGGGCTTGATCAAAATATGTCTTATAAATATTTGTTCAATACATGTATATATTTATATGTGTGTGTGTGCACGGAATTCTCAGAGAATAAATTTTTAAACTACTTTAAAAGTGAATATAAGTAAACATAACCATGTCCAAACAGCATTACCATTGTAAATTTCTTGTCTCCGTGTCTATGAATATAGATCATTCTCAGTAGCCTAATCTCCCCCAGTCAAAGGCATGTATATCTTCATATTCATGTCTCAATGTAATTTTTATTTCTGTAGAAGAAAGGCTTCTAAAATTTGTTTTTCAAGTTTCTTTGCTTTTACTGACTTTTCCTACTTCATATATATTTTAGAATAATCTTATAAATTCCCATAAATTGTTCCATTAATATTCTGATTCAAAATGCACTTCATTTACCAGGCAGTAGTTGAAGATTTGACACAATTTCACTATTGAGCCATCTTACAGAGAAACAAAATATATAACTCCATCCACTCAGAAATAATTTGTCCTTTGATACATTCAGTAATGTTTTCTGTAAGGACTTGTACTTTGGGATTTCCTGCTATGTGAGTGGTGTTTTTCATTCTATATTGATTGCTGCTAATGTCAGAAAAGGCTGTTGATTTTATATGTAAATCTTTTCATTAAAAAAATATACTTTATTCACTTTGACTTGTGCTCATTTGCTTTGAAATGCTTTTGAATTTCCTGTGTAGATATTAATATATCTTTAGGCAGTAACAGATTATATTCATTTCAATTTCCATATTCTATATTTTTTATGACTTATGAACTATGACTTACACTGTTGAACTGTAAAAGTAAGCACATTTTCCTTATTCTTTAGTTAGTAAAAAAATGATGCTTCCCATATTACTTGATATACACTATTTAACAAGTTAAGGGGACTCTTTTTTTCTCAGCTTAAGTGGTTCTTAAGGGTAAGAAGAAAGCAGCTGGGACCCCAAAATCTGAGTATCAGAGAACATCTTAGCTTCTACAAAACCCTAAGTTACATCTCTAACCAACCAAGTAAAAGACTTACATAAAAAAAAACCTTTATGACACTGAAGAGAAAATTAGAAAGATATTAAATGTAAGGATAGGTAGGATTCATATAATAAAAATGACCATCCTACCAAAAGCAATCTAAATCTATAGGATCAATGTGATCCTCACTAAAAGTCCAACACAATTCTTCACAGAACTTGAAATGAAATGAAAATCTTCAACTTCATATGGAAATACACACACACACACACACACACACACACACACACACAAAGATAGTTACAATGATACTGAATAATAAAAGAACTTCTGGAAGAACCACCACAGAGCTATAGTAATAAAAGTAGCCTGATATTGCTACAAAAAACAGATGTGTTGACCAATGAAATAAAATTGAAGACCCAGATATAAATCTGCACACCTATGGACACCTGATCAGGAAAAAAAAATCCATCTTCAACAAATGATGCTGGCCCATTTGGATGTCTGAATATAACAAAATGCAAATAGATCCACATTTATCACTGTGCATAAAACTCAACTACAAACAGATCAAAGACCTCAACACAAGGCCAGATGCACTGAATCTAATAAAAGAGAAAGTGTGAAACAGTCTTGAACTTATGCACACAGAAAAAGACTTTCTGAACAGAACACCAAAACACAGGCACAAAAAATCAACAATTAATAAACGGGACCTCACAAAACTGAAAAGCTTCTGTTAGGCAAAGAACACTGTGAGCTGGACAAAGCAGCCGCCTACAAAATGAAAAAATATTTTTACCAACTACACATCTGATAGACAGCTAATATCTAAAATTTATTTTAAAATGCAAAATAACTGGGCATCAAGAAAACACACAACTAGATTGGGGTACAGATCTAAACGACATTCTCAGAAGAGGAAATGCAAATAATACTTTCAACATCCTCAGTCATCAGGGAATGTTCAACATCCTCAGTCATCAGGGAATGCAAATCAAAATGCTTTGAGATTTCATGCTCAGTCTGAATGGCCAACATCAATGCCAGCTCATGTTGAAGATGTGGAAACACTCATTGCTTATGGGAGTGCAAGCTTGTACAACCCCCATAGAAACCAGTATGGAGATTCCTCAGGAAGATGAAAATCAGTCTACCTCGTGATGCTGCACTCTTGGTCTTACACACCAAAAATGCTTCATCTGACTACAGAGACACTGATCAATCATATTCATTGCTGCTATATTCATAAGAGTCGGAAATTAGAAACAGGATAGATATCCATCACCAGATAAATGGATAAAGAAAATGTGGTACATTTACACCATAGAAACTACTCAGCCATTAAAGGGGGGAAAGAATGAAAATTACAAATAAATGGATGAAGCTAGGAAAAAAAACACATCCTGAGTCCTTACTGGGTATAATTCAGATGCAGAAAGACAAATATGGAATATATTCCCTAGTGTGTGGATGTTAGCTCTTAAGTCTTCACTAAGCAAGTTATATAATTCAGATAACCACGGAGGTTAGGTATAAAGCAAGGGATTAGCGGGGAGATATGAATCTCCATAAGGGGGAAATATGATGGATGAAGTGAGGAGGCTAGAACGGGAAGAGGATAAAATAGATAGGGAAGTGTGGATGCAGAAGGATGTAAGGAAGGATCACTAAAACTAAGGGCTATTTGAGACGCCATATGAACACCCAATGCAGTAGAATCTTCCTTAAATAGCTGCAGAAAGGCACTGGACTGTACAAAAAAAAAGCGACTGAGCTAAATCAGCCTGTCTACTTTTTTTTCTGTTCTCTAATATTCCAGGGTAATATATCACCACATAAAATATATACATATATAAAGACAATCTAAATGAAATTGCCAAATAATGGGGGAGACAGAGCCCCAACAGGAGATCTCTCATCACTAAATGAAGTTTCCAATGCTGGGAATGGGTTACATCTAATCAAATTGTTGGCCAAAGGAGTCCCATGGGAATCTCCAAGCAACCCAGGTTATTGCAAAGGTTATTGGTTACTCTCCAGTCCCCGTGCTGGATAATTTTATGTCAGCCTGATACAAGTTGAAGTCATCTGAGAGGAGAGAATCTCAATTGAGAAAATGCCTCTATTACATTTGACTATAGGCAGACCTGTAGGGCATTTTCATTGTGACTGATGGGGGAGGGCCCAGCCCATTGTGAGTGGTGCCATCCCTGCGCTGGTGGTCCTGGGTCCAGTGAGAAAGAAGGCTGAGCAAGCCATGTGGAGCAAGCCAGTAAGGAACACCCCTCCATGGTCTTTGTATCAGCTCCT
Organism: Sigmodon hispidus; assembly: GCA_004025045.1. NCBI lineage: Eukaryota > Metazoa > Chordata > Mammalia > Rodentia > Cricetidae > Sigmodon > Sigmodon hispidus. The sequence goes on along the minus strand of PVIH01011708.1, from coordinate 45,784 downwards.
GCCTCCAGGTTTCTGCCCTGTTTGAATCCCCCTCATCTCAGAATCATCCCTCATCTCTCTCACATGAGAGTCCCTGATATCCAGATCAAAACCACCTTTATGAGGTGAGCTGGCAGAAACACAGCTGAGTTATTTCTTATGAGGCTCATCCACACGGCTTATGCTTTCTCCTCTTAGGAGAATAGACCTGTAAGAAGGACTCATTCAAACCCTCAGCAGAATTTCTTTCTATGAGCATGGAAGGCATCAGACCTTTGCCGTCTGGACCCAAGGAAAAAGGAGAAAGCGACCGTAGTAGAACCCTCCTGCCCGTGGTCCCCAGCATTGTTTCCATACCAGCCTTCCCACGTCCTTTCATAGAGCTCCCGCATGCTTCCACTTCTTTTCTGTCACGTTCTCCCTCCTCCCAGCTTCAAGCCAGGTGAGACACGATGCTGGACATCCGCCATCATCCAGGCTCACATGGTACTCAACCAAAACAAACCTGGGACCTAACAAGCTCAGGATAAAAAGAACCAATACAACACGGTGCACATTGTCACCCTCACCAGCCATTTATCCAAATCCCAACCCACATTTGTGGAAAGAAGTGAGAGATGATATAAATAACATAGGACCTTATTAGATCACAGCTCTGTGGACTTACAGAATAAACATATCATTTTCAAAAATCCAATCTACTCGATGGGCTTTAAATCATCCAAGCACCATACTGCCCCCTGGCTTCTTACCTCTTCACTTTAGCATGAGATAGTGGCCCTGCTATAAAACTGGTGGCAGCCTGCTGGAGAAGGGTGTACGTCACATCCTTTGTCATGCTGCTCATTGACCTGCCTGGGCCCTTGACCTCCAGCTGTTGGAGAACCAATGGTCAAGCAGGAGAAAAAAAAACGACAGGTCAGCAGCCACTCACCTATTTATCAGGATGACTGCTGTGAGGTTACCACAGAATGTCCAGACAGCTGTAGAACCATAGGCTTAATTGTCTGTACTTGGAAGGGTGTAGATGCCTCAGTGGATGTTTGGTTGCAAATTCCTCATCAGAGCTTGATTCCCTCTTGTGGCAAAAGCATGCAATTGGTGAATGGCTGCTTTGTCAGAGTACTAAGCAAATGATGTTTCACATTTTCACATTTCAAGGACTGCCTTAGATTTTTTTTTCACATGTCGATAAGATTTTTTAATTAAATATTTTAATACAGGATCTTATGTATCTTAATTTGGCCTCTAAATAACTCCCTACGTAGCTGAAGGTGACACTGCACTTCTGACCGTCTAGCTGGACCAAGTGCCAAGGTGAGCGCCACCATGGTGCTAGACATAAAATTCAGGGTCTCACACATACGAGGCGAGCACTCTATTGAGTTACATCTCCAGCTCTGAAACAAAAGATCTGAGGAAAATGGTTTTCAATCATGGAGAGTTGGAAATCTTTTATTTCAGGTAACTTTGCCACGTAGCAAGAAAATCTTTATAGGTGCATCTTGAACATTCTGCAAAGGTCTTAGGGTTAGTTCCCAGCTTGGCACTCCTGGGAGGGCGGGATAACTTTAAAAAGTGGGACCTAGAGGGATGTCTTTGGGTCACTGAGGAGGGGAGGCATGGCCTCAAAGGAGGACTGTGGCACTCTGGTGCCTGCCTCTTTCTCCTCCCTCCCTGCCTTCCTCATTGGCCAGGAAATGAACAAGAATGTTCCACTAGATGCTCGCTTCACAACATGCTGCCTGCTACAGACCCAAAGCAATTGGATCAAATATCCGTGGACTATGAGCCAAAAATAAACCTTTCTTATGATTCATGCCAGTTGTTTTAGTGAATGCTACTCAACACACAGTGTATTTTTCCCTCTAAGTATCACTGAAATCACAGAGATAGCTAACCCTGGCATGTTTTTCCACATCTTCACTGTATCTCCTGCGATCCTGAGATGTGAATTAGAAACTATCGGTCATATTTATATCGTGCTCATAGCCTCTAACTTCCGGTTGGCAAATGAAGACAGATGACAAGAAAGAAAACTAACAACACCAAAAAGTGAGAGAGGGAGGGGAAAAGGTAGAAAACACAGCTCAATAAATACATTGCAAATAGCCTTAGAGGTCCTGGATCTTTTTATTCAAGTGCTGGTAGGGGTCATGACTTGAGAACATGAACAAGAACACTTGCTTGTAACACTACAATCCATGTCTGCATTACATCTCCTACTCAGATCTCTCATGACCCCGGCATTAACTTAGAGGTTTCTCTACTATGTAATAAAACTGGTGCTCAGTTCTAAAGCATGTTTCCAAATGGTGCTGAACCCACACACCTGGGGCTAAGAAGAGACACATTCAAGCATTCTGAGTACCCAGTCTCTTCTTTACAGAACCCACACTTCAGCCTCTTTAGGGGAACCATCCCTTCATGAGAGGCTCTACACTCATGTAGCTCATATGCTACTCAGTCCCAACTTCTCACTTGGAAACCAGGCTCAGTTTACTGAGATCCTCCAGCTTGTCAATGACATGTATCAGTGGTTCTCAACTTGTAGGTTGCAACCCCTCGGGGAGATTCAAACAATCTTTTTTATTATTATTATTTCTCAAACAATATCTTTTCACAAGGGTTGAATATCAGCTATCCTACAACTCAGGTATTTACATTAAAATTTCATAACAGTAGCAAAATTACAGGTATAGAGTAGCAATGAAATAACTATGATTGGAGGTCACCACAACATGAGGAATTGTATCAAGGAGCATTCAGTGTCTCATTACATTTTCTCATATGTGTTTAGTATTTCAATCACATTCACCCTTTCATTATGTTTTGTCTCTTATGTCTTTCTCTCCAGGTTTTTAAAGGAATGTCAAGGTTTCGGTTTATATAGAAACCTCCTAATTTTTACAATTTGAAACTTGAAATACAAGACAAAATAAAACTATGTATGAAACCCTGTCTGAACTGAATGAAATTGGTTTTCTGCCCAGATAAACATCTGCTTGCAGATCTCAGCTTCTGCCATTGGGACATTTGAGGACTGATGTTCAAGCTCCTGTTGGGATATATCTTCTATATCTCAAGGCTCATAAGGAAGAAATTCCAAAAGAAACTTGCTCAGGACTTCTGAAATCCTTCACACCATTGTAGACATCACAAGGTGAACAGCTACCATCTTCTGCATGAATTTCTCATACTTGATTGGCCCTGACATTTGATATTCTCATCAGTTCTCAAAAACATGAGTTTACAATATCTGTCATAACACATTTCTTTATTCTCTCAGGAGCCACTCATAACTATATATTTTTCTTTGTATCAAAAAAAAAAACTGACCATCAAGAAAACCCATACCAGTGGTGTGGATGAAATGATAATAGCTCTAATAGGAATTGTGAAACCACCTGGGAGATCAGAGTATTCACTGACTAAGAAACTTGCATATTTCTGGACTTGAGTCAGAAAAGGCAATTCCATTATTAAAGTTCTTCCTTTTCATATCTTCCTAATTAAGTAATGAAGAAAGAGATTAGCACCTAACCAGTTCTGGGTACCAATTGCCCATCATCAACCCCTTTCCCTATAGTCTATCTCTTGTGAATGTTGGTAATTTATATGTAGATAAGTACAAAATAATTTAGGCATGCTTTAGGTTTATGCCACTTAAAATGTAAATATCTGCCCCTCTGTGGGCATATAAAATGTATGATTTTAATTATTTCTTTAAATATTACCCTCAGCCCAGACATTCTTTTTTGGTCAGTTGGCTAGTTGACTGGGTTTTTTTTTTTTTTTTCAAAACCAGCATACAAAGTAACGGGTTTCATTGTGGCATCTTCATACATACTTTAGCTTTGCCAATTGCCGTCCCTCCTCTTCTCAGTGTTCCTCTCCATTTCTCCTGCTGGTCCCCTCTCCCTGCAGCAGCCGCTCTCTGCTTTTATACCACATGTATTCCCTCCCACTTTCTCCTCCTTTTTCCTTTCCTCATGATCCCCTTTCTACATTTAATAGACTATATGCACCCCTAAAACACACATATAAACAGAGACATATACATATAAATTAAAATCTAGGATCTGCATATGAGAAAACATGCAGTATTTATCTTTCTGAGTAAGGTTATGTTGCTTAATATAACAATTTCCAGTTCCACCCACTTTCCTGCAAATAGTATGATTTCACTTTTCATTATGTCAGCCCAACGGTTTTTGACTGCAGAGCTTCCCAAAATTGATACAGAGTAAGAAAAAAGTCACATGTCTTCAGATCATACAATGGAGAAAAAAAAAAAAACAAGAAGAAGCTTCTAGAAAGAATAGCTAAGGAGAAAATGTCTCCATGGAAGGGCCTCTGTGGAACTCCAATGGGAAATTAGGTTAGAGCTCCCTGGGCAGACAGAAGTAAATATAAGGCAGACATGACTGAGTATGCCTCAGGCAATTGAAATAATAAGAGACCTGTTATCACACATATTATCATATGTACACATATGAGCAAGACACAGCTCAGTTACAGTCTATAGTTCCAGCAGCTGGGTAGTTCCCCCATAGAAGCTCTGCTCCTTAAAACGGGGTTCTTTAAAAGATGAATGGAATAAAGGCTTTCCTAGATTTGGGGTAATCCTTAAATGTCTTGAGGTAGAACCTAAAAAGACAAGAAAGGAAGGAATAATTACAAATGCAATAAAGCAGTGGCCAACAGTTGAGTTTGTACAGCTGTTACAAGTCAACCCAGTTATTTAGTGCCTGACCATTCCTGGGACCACATGCCCATCAGCAAACCCTTTCCTACAGTCTGTCTCTTGTAAATGGTGGTAACTTATGTGGTAATATCCAGAGGGTAGTGGTTATAATTATATTATATTACCAATGTACTTGATATCCCTCAACTTTACATTTGAAAACCATTAAAATGGAAAATTTTATCCTGGGTCTATGTCACCAGACATGGACCAAAGAAAGTATTCATTTGGGCTCACTCTTCTGAAAACTACAGGAAGCTTGCATCTCCCAAAAACTTTGGCCACTGGTAAAATAGCAGCAAGTCAGTAATGAGGTAACTAACAACTCTCCACTTGGACCTGAGTCCCACTCTAAAGGGAGGAATCCACATCTGGGACTAAAAACCTGGACAAAAGCCCAGGGCTGGGGAGATCATAGGCTCTACTGTGGAAAGCTACTGCAACTGTTTTTGCTAAATGGAAAAGACCTGCCCATCAAAGTACTATCTAAAGAATTATGTTTGCATCCATAAATGGATGCCACTGTCAGCTTTGATCAGATAAGACTCATTTTGTGGTAGGCAGCAGTAACTGCAAAAACTCATAATTGCTGTGGGATGGTCTATCTGTACCCTGTGAATATGTGTTGCTACCATTGGTTAATTAAAAAAAGTTCTTTTGGCCTATGGCAAGACAGTTTATAGACAGTCGGGAAATCCAATAGAGATGCTGAGAGAAAAAAGATGGAGTCAGAGCAGACACTGCCAGTGGTCCAAGAAACAAGATGTAATTGAACTTGTAAGCCACTGGCCACATAGCAATACAGAAATTAATAGAAATGGGTTTAAGATGCAAAAACTAGCTTGTAACAGCCTGAGAAATAGTAATTAAAATAAGCTTCTGTGTGTTTATTTGGGACCAGGTGGCTTCAGGACACAGGAAAACTTCCGGCTACATATGGGTCAAAATATTAAGAATAAGGAAGTGCTGAGTGCTCAGCTATGAAAGGAACTTCTAGATCTTTCTCTCCAAGGCTCAGGGAGTATGACAGAGGTGGGTCAGGAAGAATGTGAGAGCTGGGAAAAAGAGTGGAGTAGAACACCGTTTTTAGAAGGTAGCATCACCATTGCACTCCTGATCTGACAGCCCCTGAGGCCTGCATAGAATCCAAACAAGAATGAGCCTGTTATGGTCCCCTACCCCTAGGGCCTATAAGCAAATAGCCAGTAGGAAGGAGTTCAAAGGACTGGCCTCTCCCTGAGGATCTATAAGCAGTTAATAGTTACCTGGGGACGGAGAGGTGTTTTCTTTGGTGGATCCTATGCTCTTGCAAATACCCCCTTATCCAGGATCCTGTGAGCAACTCTATGAATAGACTCAATCAGTCATGAGAGTAAACACAGAGGACTAGAGAAATGACTGAGCAGTGAAGAGCACTTGTTGGTCTTCTGGAGAAACTGAGTTTGGTTCCCATCACCCATGTTCATTGTTTCACAATTCCCTGCCTGTAACTCAGCATGTGAGGTTGCAGGTTCATGCCCAATGTTGGGTGCCAGATATCGTGAAAAATTTACTAGCAAGGTATCATATAAAGGATTAATATTTATTAAGGGGTTATATAAACACCCACTGATACAAACTGAACCTTAAGACAATTTTTGAAGAGTGAAAATATTTCATGATGGATGGTTCAATCTGCTCCCAAGAATACCAGAACAAGCAGAAAAGAGGTCCGTGTTCCACCATCTCAATGGGGTCTGGCCACACTCTAGTTAGGCTCTCAGCACTCACACCTCCAAACTTTGCCAGCTAACACCTGAATCCCACTATGCACGCACACACGTCTGTACATACAAATACACAGACACACATAATACATGTAAATAAAATAAAAATAAGCCCTTAAAAATAAAACAAAAACATTTAAGAGCAGGAGGGAAACAAAGAGTATTAAATGGTTAATATGCAAAGATACATTATATATATATATACATATATATGAAAACACTATGAGGCTCAGTATTGTGTCTAACACATGCTAATAAAAAATAATGTATAAAAAGCTGTGGGCAAAGTTAACAAAAAATTGGCAGCATTTTTTTTTTTAAAAGATTCCTTCCTGAAGCTTGAGAATACAACTATTCCTATGGATTACTATGCCACTATTACTATGAATTTTGCCCTCTAAAAGGTAAGATGAAGTTCTAACTCCCAACACCTGGAGATGCAATCTTATTTTGGAACTATGATTGTTGCAGATGTAATTAATTAAAATAGCTCATGCCAGTGCTGGGTGGACTCTTAATCCTAAAGATCTGAAAAGAGACAAGAAGACACATAAACACCAAGGTCGCAGGCAGACAGGCAAAGAATAGAATGAAGCATCTGCCCCAGCCATAGTAAATCAAGAATAATTGTCTCCACCAGAACTGAATAAAAGCAAGGAAGGATTCTTCCTCAAGCCATTGCAGAGAGCATGGCCCTGCCTAGCTTAGGCCAAACCTCTTGTCTCTAGAACTCTGAAGATAGAGATTTCCCTTGCTTTAAACTCATGCAGCTGAAGGTCATTTCCTATGATGGTTTAGGGAGATTACTGCATCTTAACGGAAAGCCTTTACCCTGTGTGACCAAGTTGTCCTCTTCAACTAGTTGAAACTAATGGCCCTTGAGGCATAATAAAGACAAAATACACTCTGCTAAAGTGCTCTGGGTTTAAACTAGAAGACCAAAATAAATAAATAAGTAAATAAATAATGTCCCAGAAGTGCCTGGCCTGAACCGCTTTGATCTGAAAAAGACCCTGTGTGCTCACACTCCCCTGCCAATGCCTGCCCTTGCTCCACAAAGCACCTTCACAAAGCCCTCTTGGTCCTATTAAAAGAGACACCCCTGGCTCTCCCTCCAAGACGAATATAACCAGATGGCCTCAATTTGATTTTGATGATGCACCAGCTGGAAACTTTTGGTGGAATTCCTGACCAAGTACTTCGTGGTCTATGCTTTTCAAAGACCCTCCTACAAACCGGGCAATGCCCTGACATCACCTATTCTCTCGCTGCCTTTGATAACCCGCAGATTCTCCTAAGTGGTGGGGGAGGGGGCTGCTTCGCTGTCTCTCAAAGGCCATGAACCCTTGAAACCCTGACCCTTTTGATCCAGAAGGTGATAGGAATAGGTCACAGGGAAACTGCTGCTTTGCCTGTTTCTGAACTGGCCTCAGTTTCCACTAAGAAAGGATCTTAGATGCCTGCAGTTCCAACATTTCCCAGCAGAGAGAGCACTCGGGCTCACCTGCTTACCTTACCTTTCCAAGATGTGCTGGTAATAGTCTGTTTCATCCAGAAAACTGAATTGAAGCATGGACACTTCTGTCACTTCTTAGCTCATTATCTGAAGCTTCCAGCCAAGTGGTAACCATCACTAGGCATAGAACCTGGACCAACCAACTCACTGGGGGAAGCCATCTTTTATTTTGGTTTTATTATCACATTAATTATACATAATAATAGGCTTCATTATGACATTTTCATACACATATAAGTGCACTTTGATCATTTATTTCTTTTACCCTCTCTTGTCTTCTCCCACTCTGACTAACCCCCTTCCTGTTCCCAACTATTCCTCTTCTACTTTTATGATTTATTATTTAATGAGCTTCATGGGGTTGCTCATAGAAACATGGGCACCTTATCATTGACTACACCACTGAATCAACCTCTCTCTCTCTCTCTTCCCTCTTTCCCATTAATTATTGACTACATCCTCAAGGAAGGAGAATGGGAAACCCTTCTCAACAAGGTGGGCACAATGGCTGCTCAGCCATCAACCTCCGGGCCTCTATCTACACAACCTTTTTTATTTTATTTTATTTTTGCTACTTCTATTATCTAACTCAATCCCAGCTTCAGCAAAAGCTTTAAAAGTGATTATTTAATCACATAATTTGATTATTGTATCAAATTTCCTTTATAAAAGCATTATCATGTGTTTGTAAATCTGATTCCATGTGCTAACATCTTGTTTGGAGAATACTACGTGAATGCTACAACCTTGTGACACTATTAGTTGTCAAGGTGACTGCTAGGAGGCAAGCCTCTGGTAACACTGGTGAGGGACTATCTCGGGAAATGCCTGTGAGGGGTTGTCCTGATTGAGTTCATTGCTGCAGGAAGAGCCATCTTAATCGTGGGCACAGTCTGCCCTTCCCTGATGAGGGACTATAGACTGTATAAAATATATACAGAGGTTCTCAAACTGTTGGTCGAGACCCCTTTGGGGTCACATATCAAATATCCTTCATAGCAGATATTGTCATTATGATTCACAACCAGAACAAATTTACAGTTATGAAGAAGCAACAAAAGAATTTTCTGGTTGGGGGTCAGCACAACATGAGGAACTGTATTAAAGGGTGAAAACGTTAGGAAGGTCAAGAACCACTGGTATGAATGGAGAGGCCAAGTATAGTGAGCATTTGTTCATTTATTTGCTCTCTGCTTTTGACTATGAAGGAATGCAATGTGACCACCTGCTTTGAGTTTCTGCCACCCTGACATCTTTGCAGTGACCAATCATAACCACAGAAGAGTGAGCCAAATTAACACTTCCTACCTTAAGTTGCTTTTGTCAGGGCATTTTAATATCACAGTGTCAGGAAAACAAAACTGAGACATGCTTCTGCTTTAAAAAAAAAAGTTACCTGTGGTGGTGAAAAGCTTGCATCCCCAGGAAACAAAGTGAGAAAAATGCAAAGGCAAGAGCTGGGATTGACCAGGCGGCCAAGGCATAGCCCATCCACTCAATGACCTCACCCAGGAAATTGGCTCCGGAAACATATGTAAACAAGCCACCTGTGTGCAGAGAATCAAAAAACAATACTCACAACTGCGGTCTTCAGACACTGCATCCTTGTGTTCTGTTCCAGAATACACAAAGACAAGCCAGGTAAATAGATGTAAGATGGGAGGCCCCTTTCACAGCCAGAGTTTAGAGGAAGCCTCTTAGAAATAAGGGAAAACAAAGCAATAGCCCCTTGCTTGCAGAATGTTCTGGAATCCTGAGGAGTGACCTCATCTACTGATGGGCATTGTCTGGATTTCTTTACAACTGTTAGGCCACCATCTCTGAGCAAGATAAGCAAGAGGTTCAGATGGCCTGCTTCTTGTCTTGGCCTTTAAAGGGCATTTTTGGGCCACTTCTTACCTTTCCAAGCCTTTTCCTGACAAGTCTCAAAGTCAATCCTTATAGTGTGTGCCAATCACACAAAGTAAAACAACACACTACTGTACTGGTACATTAAAAAAAAAATAGCCTGAGATATCAGAGAACAGAGTCACCCACAGAGCCAAGCCATAAAGGTCAGGAATGGTGACCCATACCTTTAATCCCAGCACTTGGAAGGCAGGGATCCTCTGGATCTCTACGAGTTCAAGGCTAAACAGAGCCAGGTGGTGATGGTACTCACCTTTAATCCTAGATCTAGGAATTTTGAATGAGGCAGTAAAATAGCTGGGCAAAGAAAGAAGTGTAAGGCAGGAAAAAGCAGTTCCTCCTTTTGCCTGTGCGTTCAGTCAGAGGACTAGAGGAGACAGAATATATACTCTGTTGGGCCTGAGGAGTTTGCTGGATAAGAATCGACTGTGGTTTAATCCCTGTCTCTCTGATATTCCAGCTTACCCCCAATATCTGCTCTAGGTTTTTATTATAACACTAAATAGAATTTGTGCAATACACTACATTAAGATAAAACTTAACAAGTGTGAGAACTGATTCGATTCTTTTTGACCTTTTGACCCTCCAGTACCTGGTCCTCTGCACTAAACACTGTTCAAGCTGAAAACAGAGAATATTTGCCCTGCTGGGGTTGAAAGGCTCTGCTGTTATTGAAATGTTTTCCTTCTACCAACCAGATATCTCCTCTCTCAGAACATCTAAAAATCAAGACATTTCTAATGACGATAAATATACCCACACTCAAGCTTTATGAGCCATATTAAACTAGGAAAGTTGTGACCAAAACAGCTTTTCTCCTTCTGTAATTACATTAAAATGTGCTTTTAGGTCCTTTTCTCTCGTTCTAATAACTCAGCTGGAAACTGACCTTGGCAATCTGGTTTTTAAGAACTGTCCCAGCTCATCTTTACTTAATTATTAAACTGAAGTTTTTAAGTGTTGGTATGGTTGGAATGTGAGTGCTGCCCACAGTCTCATGCAAACACTTTGTCCCCAGCAGCTGGTAGCGGTTCAGAAGGCAGCGGAACCTTTTGGCCATGGGTCCCTGCTGGCAGGTGGAAGGCTATTGGGGTGGGTTAGAGGGGGATAGCTTGCCTGGTTCTTGTCCAAGCACTCTACTTTCTATCTTGCTACAGAGACAGGCAAGGAACTCCATGTTCCTGCCACCAATGATAAGAGCCCTCCTACCACACGAGGTGTCCCTGCCTTACCAACCTTGACACTGGAAGATAACAGTGATCCTGTCTAGTACTCAATCCCAGCTGTGAGCAAAATGTGACACAAAGCACAAGTTCCTTTCCTATTGCTTCTAAGGATAACACTGTGTCATTGTCTTTCTGCCCATGACACCCTTGACTTTGTGAGGGTCCAATTATCCATGAACATCATGAATGGTCTTAGGTCTTTAGATATCAAGGAATTACTAACTTAAATGTATTACTAGTCACAACAGCTTTGTCATTATTAATCAGTGGTTGTTGATCTACACCATCTTTTCATAATCCAGGACATATTTGCTGTAAATGGTGGCTCTGTTCCAGAAAGCGGGAACCACTATCCACTTTTATGTGTTGATCGCATGGACTGATTCATTGCCGAATGCTTATTCCTCAGACTCTCATCCCTAGTTTTTTGGGACCAGTTATACTTGCAAGTTTTCTGTGTCTTGATCTCTGAAGTGGCAGTCACGTACTTCACGGTGGTATGTCACAGGTCAACAGTAGACTGCACACATGAGGGTAAGCCCCTGAGGCCCCAGCAGACTTCAAGTATTCACCACCCAGTAGCATCACAGCCACTGCAGTGTAAGCACAGCACGCTGCCTGTCTTTAGAAAGCTCAGGCCCGGTCGTTACCATACAAGCCTGAGGACCTGAGTTCAAATCCCCAGTACCCACATAAAAGCCAGGCACAGTGGCACATGCCTGTAATCCCAGTTCTGAGAAAGCAGAGTCAGGAGGATCCTGGAGCTCCATGGCCAGACAGTCCAGCTGAACCAATGAGTGCCAGGCTCAGTGAGAATCTGGATCAACAAAATAAGGGGAAAGTACAGCTGAAGGAGATACTTGAGATCAAACTCTAGCTTCCCATGGCTTCAAACACACATGCACAAGTACCCACACACATACATGTGGGCAAGATTTTTAAATTAAAAAATAAATTTGTAGGAAGTACAAACATTGAATTATAGACAAGATTGAATCTTTGATAATTATACTAAATGCTTATGTTCTGGTTTATATGTTTATTCTGCTACTCATGGTTAGAACATAATTCTTTAACTTAGAAACAAGTTAAGCAATCATAAAACAGTCCCATGTTATATCTGGGAGTGGAGGAACTATCATTTCATGAATGCTGCTCCCTAGAGACCCCTCCTAAACAACCCTAACCCTAAACAATCATGATGATTGTGATCATGTGTAGGCCTAGGCTAAAATGTGTTTTTTCTCTTAGTTTTTAGTAAAAACATGCTTTTAAAAATTCAAAATTTCAAAACAGATTGTACTTTATAATGTAGGTATACAGTAGGCTGCCCCTCCAGGTTCTTGTAAGTAAGTACATTATGATGTTTATCTAACAATGAAATCCCAGGCTTTGTTGATAACACAGCAAGGCTCACACTCTGTGTAAATGACAGGCTTATCTACTAGGCTATAATCTATTCCTCACTACTTAAATTCAAACCTAGTGTCCTCTGTCACCTTGAGGGTGCTATGATCTTCCTACCTGGGGTGGGAAAGGGACGCTCTCTTTCTCTCTCTCTCTCTCTCTCTCTCTCTCTCTCTCTCTCTCGTGTGTGTGTGTGTGTGTGTGTGTGTGTGTGTGTGTGTGTGTGTGTGTGTGTGTCTGTAACAAGGCCAACCTTGAACTTACTACATACTAAAGAGTGACCTTGAACTCACGACTCCTGATCTTCCTTCCTGTCTCCCTCTCCTAAGTACTGGGATTATAGAGAGCTGCTACTATGCCTGAGTTAAGTGTTACTAGGGATGGAACCCAGGGCTTCATGCATACTAGGCAAGCACTCTACCAACTGAGTTACAGCCCTAGCTGTCTCGGAGGGGACAGAATGTGCAGGGAGGACAGAAGAAGCCACAGTGTACATATTGCTAAGTTGTGCTGTCACAGACCCTCTCTGGTTGTTACTCACTTGGGCAGGCTCCTTGGGAGAATGGGAACCAGGGACTCAGGGGAGGCATTACCTCGTGGTATCTTATAGATGATTTCTCCAGGCTTCCTAAGCTGGCGCAGCAGGTAGTCACTATGGATGTTGATTCCCATTCCCAAAATAAAGAGGAAGACACCTTGGCAAAGAAAAAAGGAAACAGATCAAAAGATACACTCTGTTTTCGTACTTTTCACACAAGATACTTTTATTTCTTTTTCTTTCTTTCTTAAAATAAAGGGAGGGACATTTAATTTCCAAATCTAAGAATGGTATGCAGATGTGATCTGAAGCTTTCAGGGAGGAGAGGTTGTCCTGTTCCTAGGGTAAAATGTCAGCATTCACAGTGAAGCATGATGGACAGGTGGGAAAGTGGGGTAAGCAGAAGGCAACAGCATCGGATGTGTTAAATAAACAAAACAAATGTCATAAATCAATGAGTAACAGCAAGCACTTGCTTCATTAATGAATGATCAACCAGCTGGCTCATTCCCTGGCCAGTTCCCCTGTCTTCTTTGCCGTGCCTCACTGTGAAGGTGGGAAGTTGACACATATGTGCATGAAACTGTCAAAGAATAAACTCTATTAAGTGACTCCGTATTCCTTGCAGTCAAATATAAATATTATGCTCAAGGTAGTGGTTTAATTAAAAAAGAATGCTATTGTTGGGGGGTGGAGAGTAGGAGAATCACAAGCCTTCTGGAGGATTTGGATTTTTTTTTCCTATAACAGGAAATTACCTGTAGGTGTTAAGCTAAGGAGAAATAGAATCTCATTTCTTTTTTTTTTTTTTTTTTTTAGAATCTCATTTCTGTTTAATATTGTTGTAAAAGTAGTATTTATATGTATAAAATGCTAGGCATGAATTAGTGTTAACCTAACCAAATGACCCATTCCCATCATGCCAGGTTATCACCATCTGACATCTTAGTAGACATCCTTGGGTTTCCATCTAACACTTTCACCATGTGACTTTCAGGCCCTATTCCAATCTCCTCAGATGTCCTCAAATTCCTCTTACAGGTGGTGTGTTTAAACCAAGATCAGATAGTGCCACTCCCACCTTCTCCTTCAGGAGATCGCCATGCGGAGAACAGTCAGCCATTCCTCGAACAGCCCCTATCTCCGGGTGTGACTAGATGAGTTGCTCATGGCTCTGTCTGCTGTATTTCCTGTGGACTTCTGTACAATGTTTTCTAGTATGTTTACATTAGCAGGTCAATGTATAAGGAGTTGGGTGTATCAGCTCTCGATTTGGGTGACTTTTCTTTAGTGCATTTTCTCCCTTTTTAATGGTGTGTGTGTGTGTGTGTGTGATACCTGGGTGAGTATATCTTTACCAAGTGTGTGCTGGAGCCCTATAACTGAGGTGCCATGTGGGTGCTGAGAACCAAATTCAAATTCTCTACAAGAATAGAAGTGCTCTTAATAAACTGGGGGTGTAGCCCAGGGCTACATTCCAAGGTCTTATTTAAACTACGTGGAATATTTTTTCTAACACATTGTTTGAAAGAACTTGAGGATGGAAGTTGCTGTATATTATCTTCAGGATCAGAGAAATTTAAAATACATTAAAATTGATTTTGAGAAAACTTATTAGAATGTAAAAGATATATAGGAATTGATGTCCACCATTCTCAAATTCAGTCTTTGTTCTGTTTTGTTTTGATATGTTATGTATGGGTGCTTTCCCTTCAATTATGCCCATGCACCATGTTCATTTCTGTCACCTAGAAAGACCAGAAGAAGGTATTGTGACAGATTCCCTGGGACTGGAGTTACAGACAGTTATGAACTGCTATAGGGGTGCTGAAAATCAAACCCAAGCCCTTAGAAAGAATAGGCAAATGCTCTCAACCATGGAGCCAAATCTGTACCCCAGAAATAGATCTTTTATGATTTATATCTCCAAGATAAGAAGTAACACATTTGAAACTGACAGACAAAACCTCTCAATAAAAATTATAAATGCTCCTTAATAAAATATTATAGCTTTAAAAAACCTTAAAAAAAAGAAGTGCTCTTAATAATAACTAATTCATTATTAAGTAATGAAATGTCATTACTTAAAAACCACTATATTGTAAGAAAATCACAGCCTACTACCTCCTCCCCAGCTCTTCACTTTGAAACATAATAAGGAAGTTTATAACTCCCCCCACCCCACAGGGTTTCACTGTGTAGTTCTAGCTGTCCTGGAATTCACTTTGTGGACCATGATGGCCTCAAATTTACAGAGATCCACCTGCCTCTTCCTCCCAACTGCTGGAATTAAAGGCCTGTGCCACCACCACTGGGCTCAAATATTCTTTTTTCATTTATATCCATTTTTGATCTCATTTTCACATAAAAATTATATATACAAGTGTTCACACCTGTTTGTTTTGTGTTCTTAATTTTTTAAGATTTATTTTTATGATTTGTATGAGAGAGAGAGAGAGAGAGAGAGAGAGAGAGAGAGAGAGAGAGCAGTTGTCTGCAGAGGCCAGAAAAGGGCTCAGATCCCCTGAAGTTAGAGTTAGAAGTAATTGTGAGTCACCCAACATGAGTCTGGGAATTGAACTTGGATCCTCTAGAAGAGAAGTGCTCCTACATTCTAAGGCATCTCCCAGCCCATAATTATTCTTATTTAACCCAGAGCTCTTCTGTTCCATTTATTTCTCTTGTACCCAGATAACACCCTACAGGGCCCATGTAATGGTGTATCAAAGTGAAACCTCTAGTCCTTAGTGATTTTTGAATATTCACTCTGATTATAGTATGAGAAGAGACAGGGTGGAGGCAGGATTCTCAGTGTACGGTTACTGATGAAAGACATCCAGGCCGGACATAACCAAGGCGTGGTGTAGGCCAGAGCTAATGTAGCTAGGGAGTAGAGAGTTCAGCAGGAACTGGTTCTGAAGACAGCCAGAAGTAGTAAGCCAAGAGGCAGAATGGGACATGTGATATAGATTAAGGATTAAGAATAATCTCTAAGCCAGGCAATGGTGGTACACACCTTTGATCCTGGCACTTGGAAGGCAGAGACAGGTAGACCTCAGAGAGATCCCATGTCCAAAATAAACAAACAAACAAATATCTCTATTGATCTATTGACTTTTACATGAGCCAAGAGATTGTATGCAAGGAACTTTGATATCGTGGACCTTGATTCTTCTTACAAACAGACAAGAGGGGACCAGGGAGATGGCTCAGTTGATAAAGTATTTGATTTACAAGCATGGGGACCTGAGTTTAATCCTACAGTCCACATTTCTTAAAAGCCCAGCATGTGTCTCCAGAAAGCAATGCAAGCAGCTGTCCTGAGGAACAGCACCCAGAGTTGACTTCTGACCTCCCTGTGCACCTTCATACAAACTCACAGAAACATGTACATACACACAAATACAAGAAATTTTTATATTTTTATTTCTTAAAATAAATTTTAGATTTAAATATATTATATTCTTTCTTCAAGATCCTCCCCCCAACTCAGCATGAAGTTCTTTCCCCAAAATCAAAAACTCAATACAACAACAAAACACACCAAACCAAGAAAACAACATTCCACCTCCCCTCCAAAAAAACCCCACCAAACTGTGACCAAATAAAAGCACACATATGCTGGGCGGTGGTAGTGCACACACCTTTAATTTCAGAACTCAGGAGGCAGAGGCAGGTAAAATCTCTTGAGTTCCAGGACAGCCAGAGGCTGTTGCATGAGGAAAAAAAAACAAACAAAAATTCTTTTAAAGCACACACATACACACACACACACACACACACACACACACACACACACACACACACACACACACAAACATGTTAAGTGCTGTTTCTTCACTCTCACCCCACATTAGCAGGCCAAAATATTGTTGGGTCTTTTTTGCTGTTTTTGTGGGGCCAGCTACCCAGCTCCCAGATAAACCAAACACGGAGGCTTATTATTACTTATAAATAAATGCCTGGCCTCAGCTTGGCTGGTTTCTTGCCATCTTTTCTTAACTCAAATTATCATTTCAGGATTGGGTAAAGGGGTATGGGGTACCGTAATTCTTGGAAACCATTGGTTAAACTTTCGGCACCAGACTAAGTTTTAAACCTATTGGCTGTCAGGCGAGTTTCCTGAAATTTTTTCGAGATTCTTCTTAGAACTGGGTCCTGCCCTCAGGTACTATATGTTCTAGAAAAATGGTTTTTCCCTGAGATAAAGTTTTGCAAAGGTAAATCTATGCCTTCATACAGGAAGCTTCCAAAAGCTCAGAGGATCTGGTGCAGATCCATGCAGGCTCTGTGCATGCTGCTACAACTGCTGTGACATCATATGAGCTTTGCTGTGGTTAATTTAGAGGACATCGTTTTCTTGGCGTCTGTCCTCTATCCCCTCTGGCTCTTACACTCTTTCTACCTCCCCTTCTCCAGAAAATAGGAGAAAGTTTTAAAGTTGGATTTCTTTTACGTCTGGTAAGGGGTTCAGGAAAAGCCTCTTTGAGGAGAGGTAAATTGGTAGAGAGATAAGTAAAGCAAGGAAGAAGAACAAAGAAAGCCCCGAAGCTCAATGAGGCACAATAACATAGGAACAAGGGTCATCTTGGACAGAGTGCTGGGAGAAAATGGGCTTTACTATTGGAATCCCAACTTCTAGGGCTAGCACAGAAAACGGGATGAATAACCGCTAAGTTGGAAAGACTCAAAACGTTAGGCATTTATAAATAGGCAGGAGAACCCATTTGTATCGTAGAAGCGGTAGAAGTCTATTGGACCATTGTGAGATGGATGGTGGTGTGACAGATGTTTAAACATTCTCCCCATCGCCTTATGGGAGAGGACGGGGCAGGGGGAGTGGGAAAGGAGGAGGACATTGGTAAGGAGGCTGCTGAAGGATGAGAAGAGAGAATGGGACTGACACTGCGGGGATGGTGCTAGCTGGGAAGGGAGAGAGACTGGCAGATTGACTTACCCAAGCTAAACCGGACATCTGTGTACCAAGCCTCCGAGTATTCCGCGCAGTAAGTCAGATAGTAGGCTTGAAGAACTCCATTTCCTGTGCAGAAGGCAATTGCTCTGAGAAAGACTGTGATTGGGAAAGGCCTTCCTCTGATGAGCAAGGAGTAAATAAATGTTCTAGGATGGAAGAAAAAAGTGATTGAGAGTCTTCATTGACCGGAAAAGGAGGCATGCGGGGGATGGGGTGGCGAGGAGAGAGCAAACCATATCAGACTCATTATTGCAAACACCTTCCAAGCATGAGGTCCTGAGTTTGATCCACACTCTGTTTAGTTGTGGTTGTTTCTTCCTGCCTTGTTGGCATGCACTAGTACAGGGGGGGACAGAGACAGGCATTGAATAGGCAGCTGCTATCTAATCCTAAAACAATGGTTTTTGCTAGGTTTTTGTTCTTTTGGTTTTTAGGTTTTGGTTTGGGAGATTTTAGGGGGTGGCTTTGGGAGGTTGTTTGTCTTATGACATTAAAAATGCATAGGATTTTAGTTACACTACAGCCTTGAAGGTTGGTACTAACACCATCTAGCAATTAATTATGGCAGAGGGAAGACTCAAAGAATTATCACACACATTCATAAAAATCAAAATAAAAATTGGCTTCACAAACAAAGGAGCTGGAGATATGGCTCAGCGGTTAGGAGCACTGACTGTTCTTCCAGAGGACCTGAGTTTGATTCCAGCATCCGCATGGCAGCTAACAACTGTCTGTAATTCCAAGATCTGACACCCTTATACAGTTATACATGCAAGCAAAACACCAATTCACATAAAATAAAAATAAATTTAAAAAAAGAGTCAAAATCGGAGGTGGGGGCGGGAAGAAAAAAATGTCAAAATCAATTCTTTTTCAGAACTTTGAATATTAGCTAAAAACTTGCGGCAACCCACAGGACTCTGAAAAGACTAAATTTCATTAAAGGTGACAAATCTTGTGACATTAACTTGCCCTAGACTCACTTACCATGGTCTTGCTCTCTGCAGCTTTAAAGCTAATATAGTCCATGTTCCAAAAGCTGGTGAGGGCAGGGAGGAGTAGGGCTCTTTCACAGTCTCCCTCCCGAAGAGAAAGAAGCCTTTGCTCCACCTGTCTAGTGGCTGACTTCCTGCAAAGCTCTGCTCAAAAGGTCTGTCTGTACTTTGCCTGACACATCCTGAATGATTTAAAGGGAGCTGTGCCTTTTAGTGCTCAGATAACTTGGTACCCTGACGTGCTGACAGGAGGGAGGAAGATAAACCATATACACATTTAGAGCAAAGAACTAGGGAATCAGATGTTCACAGGAGATACAAAATGCTCAGAAGGGAAAAGTTGTAATTGAAAATAGCAATATGAATGGGGAGTTCAGAAACCTCGCACCCTCCCTTCCCCATTCCCATCCCCCACCGACATTCCCATCCAACAGCAGCACCACTCCCTTAAGGGAGCTAGGGCGTCATGGAGAAATAGCTAATCGGACCTCAAAGGTGGGAGGAGAGAAGGTATGGCAGGGATGTTTTATTGAGTTGGAAAGTAACGGAACAATTGAAGATGAATGGGAAGATATCTTAATTAGATAGCAACTGCTCCACTAACTACACTTTCAATAAACAGGGTGTGGAAAAGAATAATGACTGTAGAGGATTGTGAGTATTGAGTAAAGTTTCATGAGTCTGTTAAAAATATTAAGAACTCTGTCACTGCTAGAGGTGACTAGTACATTAAATCCTTACTCTGTTAAAATGTAACTTGAGGGACAATTAGGCATTTATCTTACATCCCATGCTCCTGCCTTCTTACACGTACCATATCCAGTTGATAAGCAAATGCTTTTCTTCCAAATAAAACAAGTAAATGCTACAATTGCAAAAGCTATCTTTTGAGAAACTCCAAAGTCACCCACAAGCTGTCATCTTCCCATGACCTGTTTTAAAGGAGCCTACAAAGCACAAAAGAATCAAAGGCTCATGAGTGAGGCCACT
This sequence comes from Sigmodon hispidus, assembly GCA_004025045.1. Classification (NCBI taxonomy): domain Eukaryota; kingdom Metazoa; phylum Chordata; class Mammalia; order Rodentia; family Cricetidae; genus Sigmodon; species Sigmodon hispidus. The sequence continues at coordinate 25,737 of PVIH01011708.1, read as the reverse complement.
GCCATCCTTATTATAGGGGCCTCACACGAGAAGGCAACCAGCACAAGCTATTTCTTCAACCCTGGAGAAATGGCAGATGTGTAAAATCCATGAGCGGCCCCTGTAGGAGCCAAGGCAGTATCTGAACCAGCAGTGTTGTGATATACATGAGACTTTTCAATGATGTTCTTTCTTGTTGACCCTTCCCCTTTTCCTTGAAAAGAAGTCCCAGGGACCACAGCTACTGGTGGAAAACAGCTCAAGTCACCTTGGATCTGTGTAGTTTCATCAAAAGAATACTGGAGCCCCACTAGAATGGCAGTAATAAAGACAGATACATTCTAGCTGGCCAGCCTCGGACATTCATTCTCCCAGCTCTCCACACACATCTGGCATGGTGCACCCACATCTGGCATGGTGCAATCTAGTCTCCTCTCTCCAGAGTGGCATACCTGCCTGATGCCTGATGACAATGACTCTGGGGAACACTGTTTTGCTATGCTTCTAGTTCTCACCTGGAGTCTCATTTCTACTATATCTTAAGGTCACAGGAGGATACTGACTGGGGCCTGCTCCTTATCCCTAGTCTATCTCACATGACAGACAGTCCTCAAGAGAAGTAACAAGATAATCAGACACCTGAGGAGTACAACAAATAGAGAAATAACCAACAGTATAGAATATGCAAATATCTTGAGTAAATAATGAATGACATATCCTGGATAAAGTGGAATGACCACAATAGAACAGCTTTAAATAAACCCAAAGTATCTTCCGAGAAATGTTTTCTTCAAGACAGGAAATGTCAGTTTAAAAGGGACTAATGACAATACAAGACATGAAAAGTACACTAGCTAAAGACTGCAGTGTTTAGACTAAACAGCAAACAGTTTGGAGCTGGAATTTCAGGAAGAAATAAGTGACTGGACTCACAATGTGATGCAGGGAGGAAATGGATCACACCTGTCAGGGCTTTTGTCTTTAATTTATTTGTGAGTTTATGTCTATGTCTCTGTGTGTGTGTGTGTGTGTGTGTGTGTGTGTGTGTGTGTGTGCATACATGCCTGTCTGTCTGTCTATTTTTCTGCCTGTCTGTTTTTCTGTGATGTTGTAGCTTGTAGCGTCAATTTCCTTCCTCCACCTCTTCCTGGGGACTAAGACCCAACTCAGCTCCTCAGACTTTCATAGCTTGTGCTTTTGAATCACTCTAACCCATCGATTACATTAAAATTTTTTCCCTGATTGGAGAAATGTTTGGGTACCAGAAATGTAGCAGAAGAGATAATGATGATTTTCAACACATTTGTTTGAAAAGATGAGCAGGTGAGACTTAGTTACAGAGTTAGACACACAACACTCACAGTGACATCTAGGATGTCTTTCTGGGTTTTAGGCCAAGGAGATAGAATGATGGCTTTTCATAGGCAAAATCTGCAAATCAAAGTCCTGTAATTTTACACATGGAAAAGCTAGAGCCTAAGGAAGTTAAAATAATACGCCCATGATTATAGATCCATTTATTTGATGGAGTAACAGCAAAATCTAGGTTTTCTGAGTCTAAAGAGTTGGGTCAGTGGGTTGGTATTTGTCGCACAAGCATGAATTTGTTCCTTGGCACTCACATAAGAGCCAGCTGCAGGAACACATCTACAGCTCCATGATGTGGCCTCGGAGACAGGAGGATCCCTGGGGAACATTTGCCAGGGTTTCTAGCCAAATCAATGAGTTTCAGGTTCAATGAGAGACCCTGATTTACAAAATGAGATAAGAGCCTTGGGGAGATTGTTTAATGGTTGAGAGTACTAGTTCTTGAAGAAGAGCCGAGTTCAAGTCCCAGCACCCATAGCAATCCATAACTTCAGCTCTAGGAAATCCAATGCTCTCTTCTGATCTTCGTGAGCACTAGTCACACACATGGTTCATGGGCATACATACAAGCAAAACACTTATAAGGCCTCTGCTTGCACATGCCCACATACACCTGGTACACACACATACACCATATACACATAAAATAAAGTTCAATTAAAGTAAACAAAAAGGTCTTTTGCTAGGTTCAGTTACCTACACTAAACTTGATTACTCCTGAATTGATACTTCCAAAAACTAAAACGTACTGTCATATGTGAATGAGTGATATGTTTATCACTGTAGTTAAGACTGAGATCTGCTACATCAAACAAGGCTTAATTACATGTTTACTTCCTCAGGCATTCAGGTGCTTAAGCTTATAGAGACTCTCTTAAAGGGACATGTGGGTCACATTCATCACAAACCAGAAAATGTCTGAAAATCTCAGGCATCAGAGCTGAACTTCATGTGTTGGAAAATGCATCCCTTGGGTTCTCATGTTGATGGTGTTTTGGAACCTAAGGGATGTGACTAATCTACTCCATGGGTTAACAGGCTATTGAATGAGTGAGTGTGTTATAAAAGCAGCCCTTTCTGGTACATGTGTCCTGTCTTGCCATAGGATGTCTCTCTGCCAGGATACAATGCAGATGCTCTCACCAGGTCTCATCTCCAAAACACCATCAAACATATGAACCTGAGGGCATGCACTTTCAAACACATGGCACAGACACCAATATCATGCTCTTGAGCTTCCCAGGCTCTAGCACTGTAAGCTGAGGAAACTTACAGCTTTTTTACATGACCAAGTCTCAGGTATTTTGTTATAGCAACAGAAGATGAACTAAGACAACTGTTACCTGACTTTGCAAATTTTATATTCACTTATACACACACACATGCACATATCCATGCACACAAACATGCACACACACACGTGCGCACACACACACACGCCTTTCATCTGACCATCTGCAGACAATAAAGAGCAGATAAGGTCTGGAGATTATGATAGAAATCACGGTTGCCGTTTTGATAGGACTTCTAGATTCAAAACCCAGAAGCCTGCTCTCATATCTTATCAGCAAGCCTGAGAAAAGCACTGGGTTTGCAGTCAGAAAACTTGGACCAGTTTTGCCTTACCGAGAAATTGGGTCTTATTCCTTGCTTGTAACCTCCCAAGATCACTGTGAGACCAAACTTGGCCATCTAAGCATGTAGTGCAGTGATGATATACTGGCTTAGCATGCTCAAGGCATCAGACTCTATCACTAGCACCACAAAAACCATTCAAATAATCTATGTAAAAGGGCATTTAAATGATAGCATGATTAACAAAAGAATGCACACACGTTTTATATCAAAGACAAGGTTAATGGCCTTAAACAGCCAGGTAATCTCACAGGCCCACGCTTCTTACATCTTGGCCCTCTTGGCAAACACCACCAACCATGGGAGAACACAGGCTGAAACTTTTAGTCTCCTAGCCATGTGCTATATCATAGAACTTTGAATTCTTGTGTCCAGAGCTGCAGAGGAAAGAGAGGTCTATTACTACTATCACCTCTCCCTAGTCCCCAACATCCCATTTTGTCACAGGCCCCTAAGTCCCCTAGGGAGCCCTCATCCCATTTAATCACAGCAGTGACCACACTAATTTCCATGGCTCTCATGTCCTTCAAAATGCAAAAGAAATAAGAGGAGACTGCAACTCTAACACCAGAGTATGTCTGTAAGTCCATTGGACTCAGGCAGGGATCTTTCCTTCTGGGCAGAGTAAAAATCAAATGAAGAAAGAAAGTTCTTCCTGGAGGTGACATTCTGGCTTGGTGGATTCTACTTCTCCATGACAGATCTTGGGCAAGAATCTTGTCTGCAACCTGAGGCTAGTCGTAACTATAGGATTATCACTATAATTAATACAATGATTAATATCAATATAATTAAATACAATGATGCAAGAAAAAATATCTAACATAAGATTACTGCTGAGCACTCATTTCTCCCCAGACTTCCATTCTTGAGAGCTTCAGGGGCCTAAAAGTAGATTAAAATAAAGGCAGGTTAGGCTCTCAGATGGAAATGGTCTAGAAGGCCAACAGAAAGTCATTTTTAAAAATAACTGTTTGCCTCCTAACAGTATTGTCTTGTCAGTTTCAAAAAGGTTCTCCAAATAAGACCAAATGAGTCCAAAGTCCCAGTTCATGATGCCTCCAAAGTAAACCATGTATCCAAGCCAACCTTATGGCTTTCTAAACTGATCAGCATTGCTTCCTAACCAAAGGGACGTGTCAGAGCAGGCTGTCTACAGCAACAAAGTGCCAGAGGTGTGGGATGCTAGGAGTTCTTTTATTGTTCATACTGCAGTACAGTTGGTGTATAGCAGCAATGCTCTGGGGTGTAGCCATTCAGAACTCAGGCTCTTTGGGGGGTGGGGGTCTTGGGCATATAGATGAGCAAAACAAGAAAGTGTAGAAGACACTGTACGATTATTGAGAATGAAGTTTTGGGATAAAGTGGCATTTATTATTCCCATCCTCATCCCTTTTCTCCCACACAACCTTAGGGGAAACTGAAAAATGAAGCCCAGCAGGAAAAGAAAAAGAAATTGGTAAATACAGAAAATGAGTGGGAAGTCGGAAGTTCTGGGGAATCAGTAAGGCTCTTAGATACAAACAACTTTGCTATGGGAAACTGGAAGCAATCCAAAACAATACATAGCTTGGTATCAGAGAAAAAATAAAAACAATGAAGGGGAAAGAAGTGCCTGGCTCACAAAACAGCAAATTGGTACCAGAGAGTTGAGAGGCAGGTTTCCCCTTCAGGTTTGAGATGACTTGTGCTAAATATTAGCTTGACAAGAATCTAGAATCCCCTGGGAGATGGTCCTTTGACATGTCAGTGAGATACTCAATTGACAACATTAAATTAATGTAGGAAGGTCCATCTTAGTTGTGGCCAGCACCATTCCCTAAGCTGAGAAATCCCAGACTAATAAAGTAGAGAAAGTCAGCTGGGCATTAGCATGCATGTGCTTTCTATGCTCAGCTTCCAGATTGCATGTGTCAAGTGTAGTGGGATTATATTCTGGTACTTTGTAAATATTTGTCCCTCCTACTGGTTGATTGACAGGAATTGTAGGTAGGGCTTCAAGACAAGAAAACTGTAGGAACAGGAAGAAGCCAGAAAGGCACCAGGAGAGATGGCAGCAGACACAGAGGAAATAAGATAAAATGCTGCTCTGAGAAAAGGTACCAAGCCACATGGCTAAACAAGATAAGAATCATGAGTTAGTTTAAGAGCAAGAGCTAGCAATATGTCTGAGCCATAGGTCAATCAGCATGAAATTAATATAAACCATTGTGTGATTATTTGAAAGTGGCAGTGGGGCTGTGAGTGGGTTTAAACCTTAGGGCTAGGTCAGAAAGTTCAGGTCAGAAACTATTTATTACAGTGATGTGACCAGATACTTCTAGCTCCTGCTACCCTGACATCCCCACTATGATGGACCTCAGAGTACACCTCAGAACTATGAGACAGAGTAAAGTAGCCCCTTCTAATGTAAATTGCTTTGTCAGAGTATTTTATCTTAAATTTTTATTATTATTTTATGTGTATGAGTGTGTGTATAGTATGTATGTATGTATGTATACCATGTGCATGTAGTACCCACAGAGGCCAGAAGAAGGTATTAGATCCCCAAGAGGTAGAGTTAAATGTGGTTGTGAGTGCTGGGAATTGAGGTCCTCTGAAGGACAGCCAGTGGTCTTAGTCACTGATCCATCTCTCCAGCCTGACTAGTTTTAGCACAGCAACAGAAGAAACTAAGACAGCCTCCTATGATCTGCTATACTCTATGACAGTTTCCATAGTATGAGACCATGTATCTTTAACTTTTTCCTACAGGTCTAATGTAAATTTTAATTCTTATATGCTCATTCAGATGAAAGCTGATAAGTATTCTGTAAACATATAGCTTTCTGTCATTGCTAAGTAAATGTTCAGTTGAGGGTGGGGTGGAGGGTGAGAAGGAGGACACTCTTACTGGAAAGGGTTAACTGAAATTGCAGATCCAAATTAAACCCAAAGGAAGAAACTTAGAAATAACACATCATGTGTCAGCCAACTTATATTTAACTAAATCTTCTTCAAATGTAAGTGTTAGTGCTAAGAATATCAAGCCAATCGAAGACTCTCCACTATATGAAATTTTAGACTTTATTGCCAATCAAAATAAAATCAGATTCTGCAAATACATACAAAGCTTTCATGTGTTATATTTAGATGTTCCATATGGTGATCCTGTGTTCTCTCTTTCACTGTCCATTTCTCTGGTTTCTTTTACTGCAAAGTCCTCTGAAGAGCGGCCCATACTTGTCATCTCTGATGGTCTCTCATCTATTAACCTCCTTCCCTATAGAAAAGGAGTCTTGGCAAGGTCATCCATCACCACATTTGCAGACCAAGGTCAGATTTTTCAGCCCTCTTGGGACTGGACAAATGAGTCACTCTCGTCTTGTGAAAACAGTTGTAGCAAGCATACCATTCTCCCCTGGTTCTTCTGCTTCGATGATTTTCCTCATTCTCCCTTTTGGGTTTCTCTTCATCCTTTCTCCTCCGAATATTGATGTCCCAGGTCTCAGGACCTTTTCTACTTTATCATCCACCTCTATCAATGTGATAACATCTCAAATATTAAGTAGTGTCACTATGGTTTGATTATATTTCATCCTTAGTCTCTACACAACAGCATTGGAAGGTGAGGTCTTTGGGGAGGCAGTGGAGATCTCCGGGGCTCTACCCTAGTGAATGGACAGACTCTTCTTCTAAAAGGTTTGTGGGAATGGCTGCTTGTTCTTGCCTTTCTATGTTCCAACATGTGTGAAAACACCACAAGAAGGCCCACACCAGATGCCAACACCTTGATACAAAATCCCCCAGCTTCCAGAACTGTGAGGGCTAAAAGTTATACACATTACAAAGTGTCCAGTGTGTGGTGCTGTCCTGGCTGTAATGCAATGATGCTCCTGCATCCTTAGCTAGAGCAGTGTGAGATAAGAAACAGAAGTCTCAGGAGTCAGGTAAAGCTCAGTGGGTGAACACATGCTTAGCATGCATAAATGCTGAGCTCAGCCCCAACACACACACACTCCACATCAGCCCCTGGCACCCTGGCATTCATATACCAAAGAGTCTGAAATGTTCTGGTGGAAGCCTCACCACTCTCTGCCCAGTCCTGCTCCTCAGAAAGTCCCACTAAACACAGCTCCTCCCCCAGAGATGCTCAAACCACTCCCATAAGATATTTAAACTGCAGCACAGAAAATAAACACTTGCTTTTTCTGGTTTCTCCTCTCTGAGGACATGAAATGCTTTATTCATTAAGCAGCTTTTTATAATTTCATCTTATTTGGATTGTTGCATCAGGGGAGAGGCTTATCAGGGTGCATAAACTTTCAACACACACACACAGGCATTCATACACCAAAGCAGAATTTAGCATGATCCAAAGTCTCTTAGTTCTCATATGTCATAGTTGAAAACTATCCATTGTTCCAAGTACTAAGAAGATCTCAAATTGAATATATATATATATACACATATATATATATATTAAATGGATGCCAATATGCTAGAATATGTAATTGTCGGGTCTGAGAAGATGGTGTGGTGGGTACAAGTGTTGGCCACACAAACATGAAAATGTGAGTCAAATCCCCAGAGCTCACATAGAAGCAAAGTGCTGTCGGTCCAGAGTTTGTAACCCTAACACTCCTACTGGGGGATGGGAGACGGGGTGGAAGAACTTTAGCCTGCTATGTAAAGAGGGAAAGCAGCAGAGATTCTGTCTCACAAGGTGAAGGCAAGGACTAACACCCAAGGTGGTCTTCTGACTTCTACATAAGCGACAGTAACATGCACAATACCCATAAAACTCAAAAAATGACTCCATGGTTATGCTGGATAGTTTTATTTCAACTTGACACAAACTAAAGTCATTTGGGAGGAGGGAACCTCAATTCTTAATTAAGAAAATGCCTCCCTAAGAGGGGGCTGTAGGCAGCCTGTATTGCGTTTTCTTAATTAGTATTGATAAAGGAAGGCCCAGCCCATTGTAGATGGAGCATCTCCGGGCCAGTGGTCCTGGGTTCTATAAGGAAGTTGACTGAACAAGCCAGTAAGCACCATCCCTCCCTGGCCTTTCTCTTGGCTCCTGCCTCCAGGTTCCTGTCCTGCTTGAGTTCTTATCCTGACTACCTTCAACAATGAACAATGAAATGGAAGTGTAAGCAAATAAAGCCTTTCCTCCCTACCTTGCTTTGGCCATGGTGTTTTATCACAGATGTAATGACCCTGACTAAGACAGTGGGTAAGCACACTAGCAGCTTTTGCAGAGGACTTAGGTTTTCATTCATAGAAACTACGTGGAGATTCACAACCATCTGTAAGTCCAGTTCTAAGGTATCAGATTTCCTCTTCTAGCCTCTGCAGACACAACATGGTATACAGACATCCATACAGGCAATACACACATGCATATAAAATGAAAATTTTAAATATGCTAATCAGGATACAGAAAAAGGAGAATTGCAGAGATTCTTAATCACTGTTGATGAGAGTACCAAGTGGTGAAGGCACTCTGAAAATAAATATGTAAGTTCCTTTAAAAAATTTTTATATTAGAACTATCATATGATTTATCTTCATCATTCTTGGGAATACAGTCAGGGGACACAACAACATGTACCACACCCTGAAGATACTTGCTCATCTATGCTTATTCCATCACTGTTCACAATAGTCACTGTTGAAGCACCCTTGGTATCTGCTGATGATGAATGAATTTTAAAAATGTGTGGCCCATTTTATTCACAGTGGAGTTTGGTTCAGTGGTAAAGAAGAATGGAATGATGACATTTGCAGGAAAATGAATGCAACTAGAGATGACAGAATTAAACAGAATAAAACGAATTCATATTGACAATATCTTTTCTCTCATATGTGGATCCTAGGTTTTACATATATACATACAGTTTGTATGCATACCCATACATGTGTCCATGATGTGAGGTTAGGAAAACTGTGGGGAAGGAAGAGAGATAGAAGAGGATGGTGAGGGGAAGAAAAGAAAGAATGGACTTGAACATGGCCAAAGGACATGATATAATTGAATGAAAAGTCTTTATGAAGCCTGTCAACAGGAACACTGAACACACCAACAAAAACTACAAAACAGAAATATTATCCTAGAGTTCAGATGCCCTGGTAAAAGGGTACAGGCCTCAAAGATGAACCCACCTCACTGTAGCTACTTGATACATCTATCCCTATTCAATTGTTTATTTGAACAACAACAAAAAAAAAAGTACAAAAAAGCATATTGAAATTTCTATGACCTTGTTGAGTGAAAGTTTCAGGCCTGTTTGTCATCAACATTGCTGGCATTTCCCACTCAACATTCCCTACTCTGGGGCCCTGTAATATCATTGCCAATCAAAGCTACATGAGGTACAAAACTTATGTGAAGGAAGGAATCAACCTTCCATCATCTGAAGCCTTCCACAAGCTTAGACACATATAAGATGGGACTCAAGTATGAGAATGAATGAAGAAATAGAATTAAGGGGCTAGAGAAATTTCTTAATGGTTAAGAGCACTTGCTTATCCAGAGGACTCAATATGGTTTCCCTTGTGCTCACATCAGTTGGTTCATGACTCTAGATAACTTCAGCACCAGGAGAACTGCTGCCATCTTGTGAATAGGGTATATATAATAACAACAACAACAACAACACACACACACTCCAACTTTTTACAAAAAGAAAGTGATTTCAACGGAACATAATAGAAACCCTGGGCAAACTGTTGCTTAGTTTAGAAATATAAATAATAGCCAGGTAATAGTGGCACACACCTTTGACCCCAGCACTTGGGAGGCAGAGATAAGTGGATGTCTGTGAGTTCAAGGCCAGCTTGGTCTACAGAGAAAGTTTCATGACAGCCAGAGCTGCCTCAAGGAAGAGAGAGAGAGAGAGACAGAGAGACAGACAGAGAGAGAGAGAAACAATGGGCTTCAGTATGTCATGAGCATAAGCAGAAACCACACAAACCAGCACATCAGCTAGTACTGAAGATGGTCAGATTAGCAAAGACAGAACAGAAACCCAATTGGAGACACTTCTGCTTCCAGTAAATTTGGAATGATGGGATCTGGATTTATTCTTCAGCCTGGAAATAAGCAAGACAACATGGTACGATAAACATTTAAAAAATGAAAAACAGTGTCTTCAATTATTTTCCTGCTACTGTGATAAAAGACTCTCTCTTAATGGAGAAGGGGTTTGTTGAGTACTTGGTTCCAGGTCACCATGCATCAGAGCAAGGAAGCCACAGGGACAGTTAGTAATAGATGTATGCTCACTAGTGCCCAGATGATTTTCTTCACTTATACAGTCCAGGGTGCACTGCCTAGGGAATAGAGCCACCAACATGGGGTAGGTCTTCCCATTGTAATGGAGATAATCAAAATAACCCTCCACTGACATGATCATAGGGCAATCTCCCAGGCGAGTCTGCATTTTTCTCAGTTGACAACAAGCACTAACCACCATATGCGGGGATCTCTGAGAAACAAGAAACAAATTATGTGACTCTTATAACCAACCCAGATTGCTGTTTTAAGATCCTTTCTAGCTGAAATAAAAGGGAGGGGGATGCTAAGCTAAAATTACAAGATTCTTGAGTCGTGAGAACAAGACGTGTATAACACTCATTACAGAGAACTGAAGACAGAGACACAGAGTGCTGAGGATGGTCTTCTTCAAGTATTCAGTGATGCTAACTGGTAAATTTGTGTAAGAAAAGAATCACCCAAAGGTTAACAACAGTACCCAGCACTTAACATTTGACCAGGAATAGGGTCAATATTCACCAGCCAGATAAAAAATTCATGATCCATGAGACATTGGTAGAATACTCATAAAGACCATATTTTAGAGAAGATTAATCAACCCTAGCAGGGCCAGTAGTCTTCTGGAACCACATATAACACATGCAGTCAAGACCTGGAAGGGTTAAACTGTTTCCAAAGAACTTATCTGCATCCTAGAAGGAAGGTCAAGAATATTTATAGAAATGTAAAGATTCCCAAACTCAACACTTTAATTTCTTCCTTTGTTATTGGGTCTTTTGAGGCTGGGCCTTACTGTACAGATAGTCAATCCTAACCTGGATCTCCATCTGTAGCTGAGGCTGTCCAAACTCCTGCTTCAGTATCCCAAGTAGTAGGATGATGGTAATTTGCTACTTCATCTGGCTTTAATGAGCTACAATTTCTGACCATCTAATGCATACAAAAATGTGGGGAAACATTGCCCGCAACTGGAATAATCAAGCAAAGAGATAAAGAAGATCTTATAGAAGATTCAGTAAGTAGCACCGTGGGCTAAGGCACTTGCTACCACATCTGATGACCTGGGTCCCATCCCTGATACTCATATGTTGGAGGGGAGTAACCACTCCCACAGATTTCCTCTGTCTTCTACATACATATGCATACAAAGAAAGAAAACCAAAAAAGAAATGGCACAGATATTAGAAAAGCAGGTGATGACCTTAAAATGACTATTAGAACTACATTCCATGTGTTCTTAAAATTAAGCTAAGACACAAAAGATTTTCTAAAAATCCAAACTTCTATGGATGAAAACTACAATTGGAAGGGAAAAGGGTCTATTTGGCTATGGTTTACAGTCCATCAAGGGAAGCCAAGTCAAGAACTCAAGACAGGGGCCTGAAACAGAAAGTCATGAAGGGATGCTGCTTACTGGCCAGCTTGCTCTGGCTTGCTCAGCTACATCTCTTTGCAGTCCAGGCCTAGCCTGCTTAGGAATGTCGTTGTCCACAGTGGGAGAGGCCTCTTACATCAGTTAACCATTAAGAAAAGGCCCAACAGACCAATCCAATGAGGCAATTCCTCTGGCAATGTTGCCCTAGTGACTCTAGTTAGTATCAAATTGACAAAAACCTAACTAGCATAATTATATTTGGTCCTTATTGTAGACGTGACTAGATTTATGGGAATCTCTTTTAAACATTTCCCTTGAGTTCAAATTTTAGTCTCCTCTCTCTCTCTCTCTCTCTCTCTCTCTCTCTCTCTCTCTCTCTCTCTCTCTACCTCTTAAAATAAATTGCTTTTCAAATCCTGCTAAATATTACCAGATCATTTTATAGAAAAACTTGGATAATTTTCATTTACACAAGGCCATACATATAGAGATTTCAAATGGTTTTTAAGGATCAATTTAGGTATATTTAAGATAAAATTAAATGAATGAACTTAAAGTGTACAATCTGATGTACGAATATCCATCACATTGCATTATATCAAACACAGCCATCATCACCAAGAGATTCTTCATATCCTCTGTACCTTCAGAAAACCACATGGTATCCCTCGTGTCACTATAGGCTGTTTGGACTTTCTATAGAAACTGAATAATAAAGTATGCTTTCGTCTTTGGCTTGGTTCCTTTTTCCTAGAATTATTTTACTTCTTTTTCATAATGTAACATGTGCCAATATTCTACTCATTTTATTTCTGAGTGATGGCTTATTACATATTTATACCAAGTTTATTACTTTCACCTATTGACCAACACTTGTATTATTTCCAGTTTTGAACAACCGCAAATATTTACACACAAGTCTTTCTACAAACATGAGCTTTTACTGGGGGCAGAGGACATCTAGAAACACAATGTCATGAACCCAAGGGCATGTACTTCTTCCTTAAAACTTTTTCAAATATTGTCAAAATACTTCCCAAAGAACTTATTATTTTACATTTCAATCGGCACTGTATGAGAGCTATATACAGCTACATGCTCTTTTAATTCACTTAGTTGGTTTAATTTGCATTTTTCTAGCTAGCTCATGCTGAGAATCTTTACATGTTCTTATTGGGTGTTCAGCGTGTTTTCTCGGGTAAAATATGTATCTGTGTAATTTTTCCATTAAAAAAATGTAAGTTATAAAGTCAATTATTAGAGAAGAAAAATGCATTTTTAATAAGTAGTACTTGAACAACTGGCTGCCCATACTCAGAAGGACTTTTGATTCATATCTTAACACTAGAGAAAGCAGCAACTCTAAGTGAATCATAGGCCTAAATACAAAACTCAAAACTGTACATCTTCTAAAAGGAAGTGTGAAAGAGAACCCTTTTACCAAAGGTAAAAGCTTCTTAACTATGACAACAAATCAAATGGATAAATGGAAAAGCTAGAGCCATTTAATTAAATGCCCCTACTTTTCAGAAGATAGTGAGAATTGAAAAAAGAAAAAAATACAAGCTGGAAGAAAAATACTTGCTAAGTGCCTGCCTGGCAAACTATTTGTGGTTGAAACATATAAATAACCTTAAAGTTTAACAAGAAGACAACTGAGGGTCTGGAGAGCTCAGAGGTTAGGAGCACTGATTGCTCTCCCAGAGAACCTGGGTTCAAATTCCTAGCACCCACATGGCAGCTCACAACTGTCTGTAACTCTGAGATCTGACACCCTGCCACCAGACATACATGTAGTCAAAACACCAATGCACAAAAAATAAAAATAAATAAATTATTTTAAAAAGAAGATAATTGAATAGACTGCCATTTGGAGTTATTTGTTAAATATGTAACTTTAGGCACGTAAAAGGAGACAGGAGAAGTAGAGAGGTAGAGGCTTTCCACCAGACAGGATCTTCAGATTGTTCATGGAAGAAAAGTACCCTACTTTGTTCAAAGTACCCTGTTTTGTAATAAAGAGTTAGTTTGAGCACCATGGATCAAATATAATAGAATAGTTTTGAAAATGGCCCGGAGTCTGACTTGAGGCTTTGGTAATAGGATCAGCCAGTAGATACAGATGATGGATAGAATTAAAAGTGGAAAGACAGCCCAAGACTGAGTGTATAGAGAGCAGGATGGTTCTTAGTCAGGAGTCACCAGATGGGGCCCCTTTCATGACAGGGTATTACAATTCCACCCACAAATCCAGTGGACCATCGTTTGGAGAGCAGATCAAGCACTTGCCTTCCACAGCCACTCCATTCCACTCGCCCACTATGGCTCTACATGTACTCACTGAGGAATAGCATGAGAAAGAACAAAATGAAGTGACCCCATGTAATCATTAACATAATGCCCAGAACACCCAGAGCCTAATAAATATTGGCTTCCCCTCCCCCTTTTCCCTGATTCCATAATCTAATGGAAGGCAAATTGCACTGTTGGCCCCAATTCAGAGGTTTTTAAATTTTAGAGCTCCTGTGTTGGGCTGAGGGTCATTAGAGGCTTCTGGGTTGAAGACAGAAACTTCTGAAACAATTTGAGTTGAGATCTGCAGAGTCAACAGCAGGGTGGAAAGTATCCCAGGTTCATGAAGCAAGTTGCCATATCCTGGTAAAACTCCTAAGAGAGAAAACTGGTATAAAGTGTACAATCACAAAAAAGGAGAAGCAGAGGAAGAAGAGGAAGAGGAAGAAAGAGTAGAAGAAGAGGAGGAGAAGAAGAAAGAAAATTCATGATATTCCCTTCTCCAAATGTCCTTGTCCCATTCCTCTTCATGGGAGGAAAAATGAATTAGTCAATTGGCCATTGTGAGAACAGGATCTCTGAAAGGATATGCACAGTTCAGCCCCTCTGTGTTCTCACAGCAAACATGAGTGTGGGAACTCCACAGCTGTCTAGCTATGGTTGTTGCTGTAGTTTGAAGATGTGGTGTTAGAAGACCCACATGATTCAGATTTTCTTGCTTTCTCCTAACCCAGCTTTGTCAGTATCAAATGTGGTAATATGTCTCTATCAATTCCTCTTTTATTATGGGAAGAAATAGTGGAACTGTCTTGGGGACCCCCTCAACACCAATCCACAATCTGTCATGTCTCATATACACTCAAACACAGACAGGTCCCAGGGCCCTCAATGTGTTCCAGTAACATCACTGTGTCCCCCTTCAATCCCTTTCCGGTCTGTTCACATTTCCCACCTTTTTCATACGGACATTGTTACCACCCACATATCCACTCAGGCATGGTGGCAAGCATGAAGGCCCTTACGTGCATTTCCCCTGGAGGCAAGCACCTGCAGTATAGTTAGTTGTGTCCCCCATAAGACTTGGCATGCCTAGGGACATTCCAGACTCTGGTAAAGGTCAGGAGTTCAAGCCCCACTCTCCTCTTCTTTGTCATGTAATTTGACACCCATCATGTTGTTACACCTTTGGATCCCTGGTTTTTTTTTTTGTTTTGTTTTGTTTTGTTTTTTTTTTTTTTTTTTTTTTGGTGACCTAGGTTATATTTAACGTGAGGAAAGAATTGGCCTTTTCTGCCATGTGAAAAAGTAAAATTGTCAAGAACTCCAGGGCATGTTTACAATTTGCTAAACAGCTATATATTCCTTCAGATGTACTTATGATGTCATCTCTTTACAAGGAAAGCTCCAGGACAAATGCTCTTTGTTGCAGGCATTCATATAAAGGACTTGCAGCCCAAGAAGTCTTGGAAAACAATGTTTACTACCAAGTCTCTAATAAATACAGCATGCACTTTCTAAAACACACCCAATGCTTTGCTATAGAATTTAACCAAACTTTACTATAGAATTACCAGGGCACTGAATGTAAACCTATGTCACTCATTGTGTTTTTAGGGTTTGCTAAATTGTTGCCTGAAGGCCAAATATGGATCACTAACTGTTTTTGTAAAGATTTGTCACTCCGATTGGTTTAATAAAACTCTGATTGGCCAGTAGCCAGCCAGGAAGTATAGGCAGGACAACCAAACTAAGGTTGATGAGAAGGAGAAGGGCAGAGTCAGAAGTTGACATCCAAACACAGAGGGAGCAGAAGATGAACATGCCATGATAATAAAAGTACCATCTTATGACAAAACATAAATAGAGATAAAGATTAATTTAAATATAAGAGTTAGCTAGTAACAAGCCTGAGCTATTGGCTGAGTGAGCATTTACAATTAATATAAGCCTCTGTGTAGTAATTTGGGAAGTGGCTGCCAGGCATTTGGGAACAGGAGGTGGTTGGGACAAGAAACTTCCACTTACACATTCTAAAAATTCTTTCAATGAGTGTTAATAGGTAAAAAAATTATATATTATGAATGTCCTCAACACATAACCACAAGCATGTTGCTTATCTCCTGTGATAATCTGGAATAACGGAGATCTATCTATTGTCACCAGTGGAGACATTAATCACCACTGATTCTCAGCCAGTGAATTGTCTTAGTGAGCCTTAGTGAACCTGTTCCTGAATATCTGAGACATCTGCACCTTGTAGATGACAAGTGACCCACCAATAGAGCCAGGAGGACTCATTTTGCTGTTCACCAGCTCAACCTCTGGTGCACGGCTTCTGTAAAATGCAGAAGTTGAAAAGGAGAGAAAGGGAGGTGTGACAGTTGGACAGCTAAAGACTAAGTCTGCTTAGAGTATAGTTTAACCTATGTGCAAAGGACTTTTGGGAAACTAAGGGATGGAATCAGGATAGGGCCACAGAGTAGCATGGTTTAGTCATGGCTTCTTGCAGGAAATGATGCCTAGCCTGAGTCTCAAATGATATAGAAGAATCAATGGAGAAAGCAACAAGAATGTTACTAAAGCCATTCTCTTACTTCACTGATTGGGAAATAGTTTAGTGTCTCCTGGAATTCCAAAGACTCTAATATATGTGAATCTCACAACCCAATACCTTCTAATCTATTTTTCTTTTTCTTTTTTGTTATTTCATTTTCGTTTTTTGAGATAGGAGTCTGACTTTGCAGCCCTGGCTAGCCTGAAACTCACCTTGAAGACCAGACCATGATGGCCTCAAACACACATAGATCTTTCTGCCTCTGCCTCCCAAATGCTAGGATTAAAGGCATCCAGTGCCATATTCAACTCTTTATAACCTTTTTTTTTTGGTAATTTATTTATTATTGTGCATTGGTGTTTTACTTGCATGTATTCTATATAAGGGAATCAGATGCCCTGGGACAGGAGTTATAGACAGCTGTGAGCTGCCATAGGTTCTGGGAATCAAACCTCTGGAAGAACAGCCAATGTTCTTAATTAATGAGCCATCTCTCCAGCCCACTTCTAACCTTTAGAAAAGAAAATCTTTTTTTTTTTTTTTTAGGACACTTTATTATTATTGAGGTCTCTTGCAAAACTTTAAAAAGATACCATCTATCTTATCAGTCAGTACTTAAGTATAGTGACTGATGGCTACAATGAAGGAGATCAAGTGTTCTTGGGACAGAGAATATCAAAAAAGAATTTGGACTAAGAGTCATTCCAGGACTGGAGAGGAGGTCAGCAGGAGGTGAGATAACAGCCTGCAGGCTGCGTGGTAGTGGGGTTAGGCGGCATGCTTAGGCAGCAGTCATTTCCATTTGGCTACACATTCACCACAATAGACTGGAAAAAAGGACAGGGCTGGGAGTTGACCTGGCCATGCAACGTCAGCGATAATGATTTCTAAGGATGGCCAGCACTTCCACAATGCCCTCTGTTCTGGTCAAGTTCATTCCTGCATTTGACAAATTTTAGTTGAGTGCCAGCTGTACACCAACACTTTGCTCCAAGAGCACAGCATGGAAAAAAAATTGATACAAAAGAAAAAAAAAAAAACAGCTTGTCCTGTGGGTCTTATTCTAGTGTGCTAGCCTTGTATCAAGGGAAGTGGGTGGAACTTTACTATCCACCCAATAGAATAGCTTGCTGCGATGAATAGTCCCCAACAGACACTTTGAAAAAAAAAAAAAAAAAAAAAAAAAAAAAAAAAAAAAAAAAAAAAAAAAAAAAAAAAAAAAAAAAAAAAAAAAAAAAAAAAAAAAAAAAAAAAAAAAAAAAAAAAAAAAAAAAAAAAAACTTGAGCCAAACCTGTGCCTTTCATTTTCCTAAGAACCAATTCTCCCATCTTATCTTCTGTTATAGCAAGACTACCTGAGGCTGATTACTTAATTCATTCTTGTTTTCAAGCCAATGAATCAAAAATGCTCCAGGAATATTTGTGCCAGGAACCCAGAGAATCTTCACAGTCTTCTAATCACTTCTGACATTACTTTTTTTTTCTTTTTGCAGCACTGAGATTTGAACTTAGAACTTCACAAATTCTAAGCAAGTATTCAATGACTAAGCTAGCTTCTGAAATTAGTTTAGGTACAAAAAAAACGCAGACCATCTTTTTCATCTAATCTATCTATTTTTTTTAAAAAAAAAAAAAAGTCAAATCATACAACAATCAGTGAGTAGATAGGTGAATCATGGCTTTTACATGAGGTTAAATACAAAGCAGCCACTGAGAAGATATGTTCAAAGAGTGCAATAATGGAGGGAGATACGTATCGTAAAATGTTAGCAGACCCTGCAGACAGATCTGTAGGTAAAAATGCTTGCAGCCTGACACTCCAAGTTTAGGTTTTGAGAATCCACAAAAAAATGCCAGTGTAGTAGCATTTGTAATCCAGAACCCCTACTTTAAGGGGGAAGCAGAGACAGAAGTGCTCACAAGTTCTTGGCCTAAGTAGACTGGATTACACAATGCAAGACACACACACACACACACACACACACACACACACACACAGAGATTAATTTTTTGAAAGCCTCAAAATGTTGGTCAGGTAAAACAAAGATCATATATTTGATATAAGAAGTGTGTGTGAGAAAATCTGTTGGCCCCTATAAAGAATGGCAGACATGTTTTGCTACATGAATTACATATTAAAGTATATTTCTATCCTTTTAAATTTCAGTTTTTGCTTTAGCAAACATTGATCATCTTGTATGACTAAAACAATAACAGTGTTAAGCCTACAGCTTTTAACAAGCAAGAACACATTTGAGGAGTCCATCACTATGGTGAGAACCCAAGATGAGATCCAAAGTATCTAGGTATCCACTCTTAGACTCCAAACTGCTGTATGACTGGGGCAGCTTACTGAACACAGTCCATTGTTTGTTCCAATTTCCTATCTGCAAAATGGAGGTGACCCTAGTCCCTGCCTAACTGCTTGGTGTAAGGATTACTATCTACTCATGTAGAATGTTTTGGCACAGGGTCTAACATCTAAGTTGAAGTGCCCCCAACAACAGCACAGGAATTGCTCTGGGGTCAAAGAAGAGCTGAAACATGGGTGGAAAGGTTCACAAATATCCTATCCTGGTAACTTAAAGACAAGCAACTCAGAGCTGTTTTCAGGGAGCAAATTTCTCTCAGACAGACTCAACCCCCAAACTTTGCACTAATACATTTAAAGTTTCTCTGAAGAAGATGACAACATGTACATATTTGTATTATGAGCAATTACTTCTTTGTTTGTTTTAAAAGCCCTGATCATATTTTGTTGCAAAAAAACACCTTTGATGCTTAAAAAAAAAAAAATCTAAAATCTATGTTCACAGGATTGTCAGAAAACATTCATCATTTTTCTATATGAAATGGCCTCATAAAAATACTGTTTATAGCCAGGCTATGGTGGTATGTGCCTTTGATTTCAGCACTCTAGACCAGAGACAAGGGAATCTTCTTTGTAAGTTACAGGCCAGTCAAGGCTACTAATAGAACCCTGCCCCACTCCCCCCCCCCAAAAAAGGGATGAGACTCATGTTGCCAGCAGTAAATTTGAAGATAATAAATTTCCATATCATCATATTTTCTTGTCAAATATTTATTTCCAGACAAGCAAAATTAAATGCTTATCTTTTTACTCCTGTACTCAACATCCTTCTTTCTGTACATCTGTATAAAATTAAGTGATAATTATCCTGGGATCTTGTCCACAACAGGCTTTGGCTTATTGGACAAACATTAATGTAACACTACTTGCCAACAATTATTATTTTTTTTTTAATGAATGAGAATTCTTGACCAGTTGAGTGTTCAGTGAGAGCAAATTCTGTCTTAGGCTCCCAGAGACTTCTTCTTTTTTATTAATCTAACTTCTTATCTAAAGTGATTTGATCTAGTGATCCGAAGAATTCTCCGCTCAGAGCAGCACATCCTGCCCTTGGCAGCCTTTCCCCACGCCCATGGTCCCTGCTGTTTACCTGCCAGGAATATCTATCTGCTTTTTAACGGGAGAGGGAGGTTTGAACGGAAGGTATTTCATTGGGAATTATCTGGCAACCCTGCCAGGCACCAGCTATGTCACCTTCCTTCTGTCACCTAACCTTTCTCAGCCTCGGTTTTTATTTTTTATTTATTTATTTTTTTACTGTACAGTGAACATATCAAGGACATCTCACATGCTTACAGTGAACCAAGCAAGACAACAGATGCCAAATGGTCACAGCAGGAGCTTCTGCAGCCCTGCCCCTTCCCCCTGGCAGTCTCTGTTAGGCTGCACAGTCCTTGGACTCTCAATCTCTCTGGATCGCCTTTCTGTCTTTCCTCCCACACAAGAAAGGCAAACTTCTGAACTTAGATTTTTTTTTTTTTTTTCATTTAGAACATGTAAGCTCTGCGTTGGCTTTGACTCGCTCACCTGTTAAGTCCTGAAGGACCTGGAAAGGTAAATCAGTTGGCAGTGAGCGCAGTTTCTACGGGGTGGGATCTAAGCAGAAACCCCATCATATCTTGTTCTCATCACGAAGTTCAAGTTAGAGTCTGCCTACCTCCCTCTTCACTCATACAAAGACTAAACTGTTAGAGGAACTTCAGAGAGTTCCAGAGATAACGCCTCCCAAAATCCCTGAATCAATCTGACCTGGCTGTACAAGAAAAAGGTAAAGTCTAGAGGTTGAGCCAGCACAAGAAGAATGGTTGGAGAAGGAAGCGCCCTGGCCAATAAATGCCTCCAGCCCAACCTTAGCTCCTCAGCTTCCCCAACCCACTCTCCAACTCCTTTCCAGCCCAGCACTGCCGGGCGGTTTGGAGCATCGGGGGGGGGGGGGGCGTCCAAGGGACAGTGATGGCAACTCCGTTCCCAACTCTGAGAAGTCCAGCCTAAAGCCCGAGCTTCTAACCCACCTCGCTCCGAGCTCCTCCCCACTGAGCACGCTGCCCCTCGAGGTTACTTCAGCACTGGAGCCGAGCAGAACGCTGCGCTCTGCAGAGAAAACGCTAACCTGTGGAAGTAATGTGCGGAGAAGAGACCCAGCAGCACAGTCCCGGGCTGTCCGAAGAGGGAGCGGGGCTGCCAAGCGAGCATCCCTACTGACACCACGAAGGAGGGCAGCTCCTGCAGGAACCAGGCTAAGCGTGCGGGCAGGAAAGGAAATCTCGACGGCACGCTGTGTTTCCCATAGTTGCTGGGGATCCCTAAGTACAGGATCAGGGTTCCTAAGGCAGCCAAAGTGGCGCTACCTGCAAGTACTGGGGTCTGCTGGCACACTATCGGCATCTCGCCGGTGTTCACAGCTGGTAGCTACCGTACTCCTGGTGGAGAGCGCGGCCCCTTTATGGAGCATCAGACGCCACCCCGCGTCCGCCCTTCGGACCTGGGTTCCCTCCCACCTCTAGCCACCCTCCTGCGTGCCTCCCACCTTGGCGCAGCCAGCCCTGGCTCTGCTTAGAAGCAATGTCCATTTCGCCCAGTTGGCTCTTCGATTTGCCGCTGGGGCACAGAACCAAAGCTCTGTGGAGCTCAAAAAAGTGGGGTTTTCGGCGGGGGGGACTTCTGCATGTGCCCGCTGTCTGCCTGCATCGATTTCAGATCCTCTCCTCCCTAAGAGGCCCTAGGATAACTTGCTCCTCACTCATCAACTTCCAATTCTGCAACTTCTGGGACCAAGCAATAACCCAGACGAAAGCACTGATGCTTCTCCATCCCTTACGCACACCCTCAACGCTGACGCCAGGCAATGCGCAGCACAGATCGCCCTGGTCAGGACTTCCTCTCCCCTCAGTTTCTACCCAACCACAGGTCATCCCTCGGACCCCAGACTTAGCATTCCGGTGCTTCGAGACCCTACCATTCTCTCTGTGCTGGGACCTCCTCTCCTTTGTCACTCAGCATCAGTGACACTTCAGCATCACTGCCTCACCAGGACTGTCCCTGCACCCCTCGGGCAGGTGCCAACTTTGAGACTAAGCGCCCTAATTCTTCCGTGGTTTCCCTTCACATCTCCTCCGATGTCTCAGGGGCGCCAGCCTTAGCGAGAAGTACTTCCCTCAGATGCTCTGGTTTGCCCTGTAGCAGTGGTCCTGATAAAGCGCACAACACTCCGCCCCGCCTCCAGGTTCCTCTGAAGCTGGCTCAAACTCTGCCTAAAGTTCCGGGCTTCTCGCGAGGGATACCCTTTCCCAGTACTGAAGTGCTTAGGTCGGGTTCCAGAGGATGGAGAGGATGCTGCTCTCTGAACCGCCCAGCCTTCGCACACTGGACCGGGTTCTTTCCCGCTTATATTTTCCTTTTCTCTTCGCTCAACCTCCAGACATTCCTCCCCGCTTCCACCCTCTATCTTTTCTTTGCTTCTGCGCCCAGCCTTTCTTGGCTGTTTTTTCTTCTTCTCTTCCTTCCTTCCTCCCCCTCCTCTGCCCTCTGTTTTGGCTCGACCTTCTCTTCCCACCTGCTGTTTCCTTCAGCCTTCTGTGTTCTGGTCTCAACTTTCTTTTGATTACATCTGTTTCCTCTCCCTGGTCCCCGCTTGGAGCACCACTTACCAGGCTTTCTCTTTCTCTCTTCTCACAACCATGTTTGTTTGAAAGTGATGAGCACACAGAAAACACTCAGATTGACTGGCACACTATGGTTGAATAAAAATGGTCCCCACAGGCTTATTAAGAGGTGTGGCCTTACTGGAGAAAGTGTGTCACTGGGGATGGGCTTTGAAGTCTCAGATGCTTTCAGTCCAAGCCCAGTGGCTCACTCTCTTCCTGCTGTCTACGGCTCTAGATATAGACCTCTCAGCTACCCCTGCAGCACCATGCTTCTCGCCATGATGATAATTGACTAAGCCTCTGAAAGCCAGCCCTAACTAAGTGTTTTCCTTTATAAGAGTTGCCATGATCCTGGTGTCTCTTCAGAGCAATACAAACCCTAAGATAAGCACATTTCATGGAATAACCAGGTGCTGATGTCTCAACAACTTCCTGCAGTTTGAACACTGGCTTTCTGTATGTTCAGCACAGACTTCTCAGTTCCTAGCTGCGTGCCCCTTATAGATGCTCAAATCTAGAGTGCTAGCAGAAAACCCAACCATCAAAATTGCACTTTCTTTCTGTTAGAAAACTCCACTTAGGGGAGTTGGAGAGATGGCTCAGAGGTTAAGAGCACTGGCTGTTCTTCCAGAGGTCCTGAGTTCAATTCCCAGCAACTACATGATGGCCCACAACCATCTATGATGACATCTGGTACCCTCTACTGTATACATAATAAATAAATAAATCTTTAAAAAAAAAGATTAAATAAAAGATGCCTGCCTGAAAACTACATTTTCAAAAAAAGAAAAAGAAAAGAAAAGAAAAGGAAACTCCACTTAGATGCCTTTCAAAGACTTCAAACTCAACCCATTTTTCTTCTCGATTCTACTCACAATTTCCCTTGGTGTTTTGGCTGTTACCTTTTTATCTTCAGCAGTCATGGCCTCCTTAGGAGGCTGGCTTGTTGAGCCAGAGAGCTATGGATATCATGGTGTCATAATCAGAACACTGGTGCTGCACTCCAAAGCAGCTCAATAGAATAACTTTGAGAGAATAAAATGTCTCCATCTCCGCTTCATCCTCTCCCTTCATATACCTTTTCCAAATCTGAGTGTTTACTGTTCTTTCTATCCCCATTCCTATGGCAACCAATTAACGGCCCACACTTAAAGTCAAATGCATGGTAAAAATTGTTAGCCTGTGTGTCTGTTGGGTTGGTCAAGAGTGACTGATGCATGCTGAACTCAACTGGTGTTGACTTTGTTGATGATTCCACCTCAGGGAACTGCTTTAGGCAAGACTTTGATCAGAAAGGAGCTTTGGCCCAGGTTCCCATCCTGGGATGAGTCCACTAGACCCCATCATTCTATATAATGTCAATAAAATATAATAACTTAAAAAAACACAAGAAACACATAAGGCCTGTTGAGGCACAGGCCAAGACCTAGCACACTCTTGCTTCCTTGTCATTTTATTGGTCAAATAAAATCATATGGGTGATTAATTTCCATTGTAGGAGCAGATGGCTTATTGCAAAATTACACAGCAAATGGCAAAGAGATACAAGAAGAGAACTGAATCAAAAAAGGCAACTGTATGCATTAGATACACAAAAGAGAGGATCGAATTGCAAATATCAAGCTTGATTGATCTCATAAAGGGAATATGTTCTCATAACCCATACCTAGGTCAAGAGAGAAATCCTCATCCCAGGGGCTCCTCACATCCTCCCACAGAATAAACCACTACCCTATTCACTTCAAATACCATAAATTAGCTTTTTCTGCTTTTGAACTTCATTTAAATGGGATCAGGCAGTATTTGCTTTCCAAGTGTTTTAATGGCACTTGGAATTTATTTTACTCAGTGATTGTAAGACACAGAGACACAGAAATGATGGTCATGGGAGGGTGACAGTCTTAGGTACTTAGAAGCAGGAGACAAGCACGCCACACAAGACTCTCCAAGAAACAGCAGGGCCCACCAGGAATCATCAAGACTAACCAGCTGAGGCAAAATAAAGCCAGACTATTTCATGTCCAGTAGATCAGGGGTGTAGAGGCTGACCCTGGCTGCCTGTCTTTCCACCCTGAGCTAATTAAAACTGGCTTATAACAGCCAGACCTTGGAAGCCCAATAAAGGATGTTTGTTTATGGAAAAAGTATATTGTAGTTATTTAAAATTTCTGAGAATAGAATTATCTTTCCTTGAGAAGGGTAATCCCTGCCTTATGAGCAAGGCATAGAATGTGTGTGTATGTGTGTGTGTCACCCACATTGTTGCAAATAGTTCTGAATTGTTTATTCTCAATGTGTAGCATTCCATTAAGACAGTGTATTCATTACATCTGATAAAGAAGCAATCTAAGAAAGATAAGCTAATCTGCTCTCACAGTCTGAGGTATAGTCCACTGTGACAGGGTATGAAGTGGCTGGTCACATTGCATTGTTAGGAAACACAAATCAAGAGTGGTGCTCAACTTTCTTTCTCCTTCTCTTTTAATTCAGTCCAG
The DNA here is from genome assembly GCA_004025045.1 of Sigmodon hispidus. NCBI lineage: Eukaryota > Metazoa > Chordata > Mammalia > Rodentia > Cricetidae > Sigmodon > Sigmodon hispidus. Next base: position 763 of record PVIH01011708.1, on the reverse strand, counting down.
GACCCCAGCCCATGGGATGCTGCTGGTTACATTTCAGGGTGGGCCTTTCTTTTTCAATTAAACCTTTCTGAAACACCTTAGATTTGTCCAGGGGTGTGTCATATAGATTATTCCAAATGTAGTCATGTTAACAATGAAAACTAATCAAAGGTTTACCTTTGCTCAACTTGACACAGCATCACTAAATCATAACATCCTATATCTCATCCTCCAAAGGCTCATGACAATATCAGAATATAAATTTTATGTATTTAAAACAACTGAAAAGTACACTGCCCCCATTCAAAACAACAAACAAAAATGGAATACAATGCTCAATAAAAGTTACACTTTGCAAAGTATGATGAAGTACACCTTTCATCACAGTACTTGGGAAACAAGGGCAAGCAGAGATCTGTGAGTTCAAAGCCAGCCAGGTCTACATAATGAGTTCCAGACAAGTCAGTGCCCAGCCTTAAATTGGAGTAACACTCACAAGACTAAGGGAGCACTCTAAAAGATAAGGAGAAAATAATGTAAAAGCTGGAAGATGAGGAGTTCTATGGAGAGGAGTTCTGTGTGGAGGAGTGCTGTGGGGAGGAGTGCTGTGGGGAAGAGTCCTGTGTGGAGGATTGCTGTACGGAGGAGTCCTGTGGGGAAGAGTCCTGTGTGGAGGATTGCTGTGGGGAGGAATGCTGTGGGGAAGTCTGCTGTGGGGAGGAGTGCTGTGGGGAGGAGTGCTGTGAGGAGGAGTGCTGTGGGGAAGTCTGTTGTGGGGAGAAGT